>PTEX01000004.1:2732835-2767338 GCA_003342815.1 Eudromia elegans | reverse complement strand
GCGCGTGCGCGCCCCGCCCGCCGCGCTGTTTACTGTTTGGTTGCCGGGGCGCCGCGGCGCGCGGCGCGTCACGGACGTGACGTCCCGCTCCCCGCGGGGACGCCGCGAGCCAGCGCCGTGACGCAAGCGCTTCCGGCCGCCTCCATATATGGGAAAGCGGCGGCGCCGGCTGCCCGTGGCTGCGGCCCGCGCGTGCGGCGGGAACCTTCTGGAAGCGGCGCGAGGGCGCGGCTGCAACGGCCGCAACGGCCGCGCTTCTGGCCATGGCGGGGGCTGCCCTCTGTGAGGGCAGCGGCCGCGCGGCTCTGCAGAGCCCTGTGCCGTGCAGGGCCAGGACAGAGTGTGTGGGGCTCCAAGAGCGGTGGTGTTCATCGCAGTCCAGGTGCCTCTGTGGGGCTGTTCGGGTGCCGCTACTGCTTTTCCAGAGCTGCTGCCCCTGGTTTGGCCCCCAGCTGGGATGTGAGGCTGTCCAGGGGGGTTCCTGAGCTGCCGGTGGCCTGGCTGCCTCTGACATGGTGCCCTGGCTCCAGCCCTCCCAGTGCAGATCCCCCTGGGCCCCCTGGGGTGAGAAGTGCTTCATGGCACTATGAAAAATCAGAGGCAACGCAACTAAAATAACACAGATTGTCAATTGGCATTCATGTCCGTATGCTCTGGGATGATTATTATAATTTTTTTAATAAATTGCACTTGTTGTATCAGTTACCCTCAGAATCCTGGGGGCCTAGGTGCAGTTTTCAGTGTAGCTGGTGACAAGCTACCTGTATCCTTGAACGTTTGTTCTGGCTAGTTCTCGTGTCGTTCCCTTTTTGATTATTTTGCCAATAGCTGTGACTCTCCTGCCTACAGTCAAAATAGAACAGGAAGCCTGCCAGAAAGTCATCGGAGCCGCTGGACAGTCAAGGTAAAAAAATCACTCAGAGAAGATAAGGTTCTAGAAAAGAAATTAAATCAATATTTTGCTCTGTGTTCACTGTAGAGAAACTCAAAAAGATTCTCATGCTTGCACGCTATTTTATGAGGAATTTATTGGTGTGTGTGTCTGAAGCTGGAGTGTCTGCAGGAAAGGTTATGGAAGAAGGAGATAAAATGAAAAGCATTGAACTGTGCAGATCAGATGATACTCACCCAAGTGTCCCCGGGGAGATCTTGGTTGAAATTGCTGTACTGCTAGTCATGTGTGGCATATCGCCTTAGAGGTGGTTTGATAGGAGACACTGGGAAAGCAGTTAGGATGTCAATAATCATAATAAAAAAGACTGGAGAAATTCTTGCAAACTATTGACCAATAACTTTTATCAGGCAACTTAGTGAAAACTCTTTAAAGAAGAGAACTAGCAGGCACAGACAAGTGGTTTAGTGTACTTGGGCTAATGGGATAGTGTACTTGGAGAACGAGGAGGGTTTCTCTAAGGCAACCTTGTGGGGAGTCCTGTGAGGAGGGAGCAAGCACACGAACGAGAAAGATCTGGTCCACATAGTCTACAAAGGTTTCCACGAGGCATTCAGTAAAGCTTCCCAGCAAAAGCTTCAGAGGACACTAAGTTCTTGTGGGATAAGAGCAGAAGTGTTCACCTGGGTAGGTGGCACTGGAAAGCCAAAAGATAGAACAAAAAAAAAATCCATGGAAAGAACCAGTGTGTGAATTTTTGCAAGGTTCTCTATCGACTTTGCAGTATGAAGTGGATGATGAAATTTGGTGTGGATAAACTGTTTCAAATGGGAGAGAACCAATTTGAACTTAATATATACAGAAATGGCCCCCAGTGAAACTAGGGGGAAGGTGGACTCAAAAACAGACCCCACAAGGTTATTTATCTCATGAAATGGCTGACCTGTGGAAAACCTCTTCCTGTGATTTTGTGGGTCTTAGAAGTTTATGCGAGTTAAACATCTAGGAAATGGAAGAAAAAGCTATTGAGGACTGTTAAATCGCTGGGCACCTGTGCTGGCTCAGGAAGTCGTGAGGTTGCAGGTTCCTGGAGCCTTGAGGAATATTCTGGGCAAGCAGCACTGCATTACCAGTTTACTGCATTACCATACGCAGCCTCCTCTACATGGTCCTTGCCAGCCACCGTCAGGAGACAGGAAAGTGATAAAAGGGAGTCTGTGCTTGGCTATGTATGGCTATTCTTATGTTCTTCCCAAGTACTTAGCTAAACTTTCGCTCTTACTCTGTGGTTCCTTATTGAGATAGTATTTGAAAGTTGTTTAAGTTACCCTGAGATGTGATCTCATATGTCCGTGCTTCTCTTCGGTTCAGATCTTTTGCTGATAAGGTTGTTCTTTGGCACTGCTTCCTGAAAACTTTCCACATATATTAGATGTGCTGGTGACTTGGGGAAATGCTGAAGTGAAACTTAAAAAAAACCCCACCACTCATTCTTTTGACTGGGAAAAGGCGGATGTCCACAAGGGACCTAGATATTATATCAACAGGATATCACAGAAAAACAAAAGAAGGTCGTAACTAACACGTGGACAAAGGATCTCTGTTGTTTCCAATTATGGAGCGCTTGTTCTGGTTTTTATTTTTTTCCTCTACATCTTTGGTTTGCACTATAACAGCTTTTTAGATCCTCTTCACTGACTGTATTTGAATTCTTTTTTTATACAGATATTTTGTGCCTTTATCCTGTTGGTCAAAGATAACAGCTGCAACTTTAAAGGAGTCATTTTGATTCTGATTTCATTGCATCTTCTATTTGGTAACAATTTAGCTCCTTTTAGATTGCCATCTTGAATTTTCCCATGCTAGGGAACAAGGGAAGTGAAACAACCTCATAATGTAGTATTTATTTGCTTTTGTTTGTAAAATGAAGCATTTGTTTAGAATGAATAACACAGTATTACAGAAACCATAAAATACAATGGCAGTCTCAGTCCTAAAGCATATAGTTTATAACATATCAAATTCATGTATAAGCAGGTAATAGTAATTTTTCAGTAAAACACTTGACTGAACAGTGAAGTATTCTGGGTTCTTCAGTGTGAGGAAGATGTAGTTCTGCCCTGAAGCATTTGAACCGCTTGTAGGGGAAGCGGCCAGTGGTGTACTAGGGAAGAGGAAGAGTGCAGCGTGTAAGCGCGCGCTGTGGCGGTTCAATTAAACTCTAACGTAACCTCATGGTGATGTGTCACTAACCTTGAGGACACAAATGACAATAAACCAAAGTAATTTGTAGCATTACATAAGAGTTAAATGCAAATCCAACAATGGGGTTTCGCAACAGATAAGGATTTTATGTAGACTTTCAAAGAACTCTGCTCTTTACAGCTTTGCCAAATTCACAGGAATCTCATATCCTTCTCCCTACCTCCTCTTTCCCCCATCCTCTTTTTTTCTCCCCTCATGCTGATTGTTAACAAGTTCCAGCTAACCTGGAGTGTCCAGTCTGGGTTCTCTGGCCGTGCCTCAGAACGGTTCCTGGCCCTGCTTCCTTGGGCACTGCTGGTGTCACCACCCTCTAAACAAGCTCTGACAACTTAGAGGGCGTCTTGTCTCGCTGCCCTGAGCTTGTGCAAGCTATTCAGCGCTCCAGAATGAATTGCACTGTGCTGTTAGGTAACCCACCCCCAGATAATCATCCCAATCCCTGTGTAAGAGTTAAAGAAAACATACAACTTAAAAAAAAAAAAAAAAAAAAGTAAAATAGGTAGGAAACCATACTGGGAAACAGGATGAGAGGAGGAAAAAAAACCCCATAGACATACAAGAAAACATATTACTCTGCCTCATTCTTTGTCTTCAGGATCTCTGTGTCAGGCTGTACACTGAACTGAGGGGCATGACGAGCTGGCAGGGTGGTTTCCACAGCTTTTAGCACTGTAGGGTGAGACTTACACAAGTTAACCTGCTCCAGAAGGTATATGCTCCTGAGTAGGAGCATTTATTTGAGAGAGGTTTTCTGTATATACTCCTCTATGTCTTGGGACCCTGAGGAGGACAAGTGCCTCCCTGAGGGTGCCTTTTGCATCTTCACCCCATGATGTTTGGTCAAGATGGGAATTTGTAACAACATTCCTCATGAAGTACCTTTTGCTGCAGTTTTAGCCCCTGATGTGCCTGGGTACTACAGGAGTGTGAGACCCTTGTGTGTTACCCTGGCACAGGCAGGATTGATGCTTTACCTCTGGATAGACAATCCGGCCATGTACTGTGAATGTAAGTCCTCTTTGGCAAAGGGGCTGGTTTTGGCACACCCCCCACCCCCCCTCAGTTTTTTACAACCTGTAATTTGAGAAACATTTTACTGTTCAAATATTTTCATGACAAAAATAAATGCAGCTCATTTGGTGATTTCTAACAGAGTAGATAAGAATAAGACAGTTCAGGATTTGGCAGTGGCCATGTTTTTCCAATGGGTGCCAACTAATCCCCTTGTGGAATATGGAATTCAGTATAATGCTGTGAAGCCAAAACTCAACAAATCTTTCCTTTCTCTTGTCATTCTTTTTTCCTCCCTGTGTTGTCTTCTCACTTGCTGTTGTATCATCAGACATTTTCTGCTGCTAAAGGCCCAACTGTTAGACTCACGCATGTGAGAATGATTACCATAGCTAATTTTAGGCACGTGTAGTTGCACAAGGAGTGACCTCACAGCTTCCAATCTTGTCATAAATATAGCTTAATTACTGGATATTGGATGACAGATTGTGCCCTGCAGGTGATCAGACTCGGAATGTGGTAAAGACCAGCTCTGACTCTTAACCAAAGGTTTGTATTTCCTTTTAAGAAACATCATGCACTTAAATAATTAGCTGTGTTTATGAGGACAAAGTATTTATTATATAATGATTTATAGTGATTTCTAGCTGAGGATCCTGGAGCTCCTTTTGGCCTCTAATGATTTAAGTGTTCTATTCTGTGTCTTAGCATGAGCTTTTCAGTGCAGCATCTAAGTACTTTCCCATTAACCTCAAATATGACTAATACATGAATACGTGGTTTGCTCCTCTCCCGTTTCCCCAGTGGATTTTAGGTTTCAGTGCATTTCCTTTGCAGGTGAAAGAAGCAATCCTTGCTTCTTGGAGGTGCTCATTGTGAGGGGCTGTATTCCCTGGAGAATTCATTATGCAAATTTGGACAAGTCCCTGGAAAGCTGTGTCTCTTGCACAAGCAAGCATCACGTTATGGCAGAGGCCTCCTCTGCAAGGAGGTTAGAGTTGCTCACTGTAGTGCTTGTCTTCAGATTCCTGTATGTGTGTTTAAATGTGCTGGGCCAAGGACCCCAAGTGCCTTGAATTAAAACACAAGGCTTTGAAGTAGCTCGATTAATTGTCCCCAGAACTCTATGAAATCTGTGAAGAGTGTGTTTCCTGTAATAGGTAAATTGGGCGATTCAAACTGCGGTTTTAGGATAGTTTAAAGCAATCAGCCGTTTCCTTCCGCCACCCCTGCAGCTCAGCGTGGTGGGGAAGTATGGGAGCAGGCTGGTGTGGGAGGCTGGCCTCAAGTTGCACAAGGGAAGGTTCAGGTTAGACATTAGGAAGAATTTATATATGGAAAAAGTAGTCTAGCATTGGAGCAGGCTACCCAGGGGAGTTGTGCAGTCGCTGTCCCTGGCAGTGCTCAAGAAACGTGTAGATGAGGCACTTAGCGACACGGTTTAGCAGGCAGGGAATTTCAGGGCTTATGGTTGGACTTTATGATCTTGAAGGGCTTTTCCAACCATAGTGATTCTGTGATTGAGGCCTGAGGTGCCACTGCTGTTCTCAGCAGCTCACAAGGGAGGCGCTTAGGCTGTGGTTTTAGCTTTGGTCTCCCCTAACCCCAGTTCTTTCCTGGGCTCCCAAGAAACATCCATTCACTGGTGATCTTTTTCTCCCATGTTAAATTTTTCTCTATGTACCATGTCCATATATATATATATGTATATAAAAGCTGTAGTTTTTACTGGAGCTAATGGAGAGAAGCATGTAAGTGCTCTTGTGGCCCCAGTGTTTAGTTTTATAGCGGAAGAGCAGCATGATCCCAAGCTGTAGCAGAGGTCTCTGGGAAGGTACCTACATCTGCTGAGCTCTGGCAGCGCCCTCCAGGCCCTCTGTGAGCAGAGGAGTCTTGGTGTTGCTTTGGGGGATTTATTTTGTCACCAGCCCTGTAATGTCAGGTGTATTACCTCAAGCCCCAGTGCCTGGAGTACTGTGCTTACGTAAGGGTTTGCATTTCATGTTCTATGAGGTGTGTGCTTAGATGTGGAGATCAGTGCGGGAGGTTGAGTGGTGTGCACCCGGTAGTCCCGGGCCCCGCGCGGCCTGCCGCAGCGCTGCCCAGTGCAGCCCCCCCGCTCCAGCGTGGTGCCCGCGGTGCCGGGCGGCCCTTCCCKTGCCGGCGCCCTGCGCGGCTCTGCTGCCGCCGCCGCTGTGGACGGCGGGCCTGGCGCTGCCGCGCTGGCCGCCCTGCAGTGCACCCTGCTGGCCTCGGAGCAGCGCGGCCCGGGAGCCCGGCGCTGGCCTAAGTAGGGAGGCACTCCTGGACACGGTGCCCGTGGCTCCCTCTGTGCCCCTGTGCTGCCAGGGCAGGTTACTCGCACTGTTGTGTGGGCCAGTTTTAAGCGTCTCTGGGAATAGAGAGTTCATAGCCTTTGTGTGCAACCTGGTCCAGTGTTTGACAACTCTGAGTGAAAAATGAGGGTCCCAGGGATGTGCACTAAAGAGTCACTGTCCCTCCATTGCATTCCCAAACTCCACAAACAAGTTCCAAATATTTTTCTGCAAAACAACTCCTCAGCCAGTTGGCACTTGACTTGTACTGTTGCATGGGAGAGTTATTCCATCCCAGGCCTTTGCATTTGCCTTGCCTAAACTCCCTCCCCTTCCTGTCAGTTCATTTATCTCACCTTTTGGGGTCCCTCTGAGCAGTAGCCCTTCCGAATTGGGCTTTGGAAACTGCCACTAGTACCTTACTGTTGTTTGGATTCCATACTGCTGATCCGAACACTTTGAGCGTGGTAGTCCAACCGGTTCTCTACCCAGGCACCTTACTATTCGCTTATCTGGTGCACGTCTCACTAATTTGTCAGTAAAGCTGCCATAGGAGATGTTATGCAAAGCCCCACTAAAGTCAAAGTCAGTGACTAGCTCAGTCAAAGCCAAAGAGCTGATACTGCAGCAGCCGCCTTGGCCAGTTGCCCTGTGCAGGGCTTCTAGCCCTTTYTGCAGACGCAGATACTCGTTAGGTCCTGTCTCGGTTCTCCGTGGCACCATATTAGGCCAGTGCTCTGCACTCCTACCTGTTTTCTGAAGATTCCTCCAGCAGAACAAGGGTCATTCCTTGTTGCAGGGCTAGGCAGACTGGTATGTCTTAGGTAGAAAGGACAGGTGGTCCATATGGGCCGGACTTGCCCTCGGAATTTTTTGCCTACGGTGCATCTGCTCTGCAGTCTGCTGACTGAAACTCCTGCYGATGAAGTCTCTTGTCCTTAAGCCTGTCAGAGATGTACGTGTGCTGATCATGGGTATGACTTGCCCGAGGAAGCTTTTGATAGCGTACTCTGTGCTTGTAAACGCCATGAAGATCTTGGGCAGCGAACATTTTTGTTATCAGATTTCACCCAGGAAATGGTTTAAAAAAAAAAATTGTGGTATTGGGATGTGACATTTGTGAGAAGTGCTGAAGATTAAAGCATAGCATGCAAGGAGTTTGGACTCCCAAAAGCTGTGCTAGCTAGGGGAAGAGTTTTGGTTTTGTTTACTTTGCAAAGTTTGTGTTTGGCGCTATGAACTGTGTTCTGCAGAAGGGGCTTAGGGAGTTTTTGGGTTGAGCTAGTCTTGGAACAATGAGGGAGCCCAGTACTGACCTTCTGATAGAAGCCGGATCTTTGAAGGACTGTCTTGCGTGGAAGGAGTAATGTGCTGGCAGAGCGTGGTCACCATCCCGCAGTTGAAGAGCTTTGTGGATACGTGCTGAGTTCAAATGCTGCACTGTGTGTACAATTTCAGAGTGATTCCTAAAGTAAGGAAAAGGAAAGAAAGCACAGCACTGCATTCAGGCACCTCATAACTTTCCGTACTGATGTTGTTAGTCATATCCTTGCAGCAAAATAGATAGCCCATAGCCTAAGAAAAAAGAACCCTGGCCATGTACAGATCATGACATTCATCCCTGATCTCTACAGGGAGAGTTGGACTAGATGATCTCTAAAGGTCCCTCCCAATCTCCACCGTTCTGTGGTTCTGTGCACAGCGTGGGAATAGCCGTGCCGAGTAGGGGACGTGCCCGGAAACAGAGGTGTTACACCTTTAGAAGGGTGACTCCCTTAATGCGTTCCGGTATGTCCGAATCCAAATCGTTCCACTGTGACAGGTGCTGCAATTGCTAAGGCATTTCCATAAACAGTCATGCCTCTGGTGCTAGTTTCTCTTGCCCTGTTCTCATCAAAGAAGCATCCATAAATTTAATCTGGCCTCTTGGCTCCCATTGTTCTTGGCAGTCTGGTATGTCAGCTACTTGTCACATCGGATCAGGAACCAGGCCCTCGCACTTTGCGATATATCCCCTTTGTTGCACTGCTTTCTGCTAATGGGCCGTTTGTGTCCTGGCTCCAGAGTGCCTGATGCTGGGTGCCTGTGGAGATCCTTTTTCAAAATAACATACCTAATCTCACGGTCGTTTTTTCTCACTGGGGACCATCTTTCTTGACCCCTGTCTGCTGGCATTCAGTATGCTGAAAGCAGAGCAGTGGGAGTCCTGCTTTCTGCAGGCTGCTGAGCACTTGGCATAGCCAGTGCTGTGCTTCATAATGACCGTTAATTAGCAGCGTCTGAAAGGAAAGAAGGGGTAGCAAAAGCTCGGCGATGGCGCCGGCTTCCTTGTGGTGCCTCAGCCGGTTCTGCAGCCCTCGCAATGAAACGGAGGCATTGGGAATGTGCAGGCAATAACAGCTGCTGGCTCTCGGTTTGTTCATGCCAAGCACCTTGGCGTTTTGGTGTGCTCGCTTTCCTTGTGGGCGAAGGGTGTTAGTCCCAGGGAAACAATATTCCTCCCCACAGGGCTGTCAGTCATATTCCTGCCTTTCTGTTCGGGAAACCTGTTGCTGGCGCCATAGGGAAGTAGATGGTTTACTGAATGGTCTCAGAGGCTCAGAAGCACAGGCTTTGCTTCAGAGCTTGCGTAGGTGGAATCCCTGGGCCCCTATAGCCCCTATCCACGCTACCTGTTTTTTTCTTTCCCCCTGTGGAAACCTTGCACGCAAAGTCTTGCACTAGGCCTTTCAACTCGGGCTCTGGATCAAGTCTTGCAGAGATTGTGTGCAGCTGCAAGGCTCCTGGAGGGGTTTTATCCGTATATCAGATGAAGCCGGGGCAAGAAGCATAGGGTAAATCACAGAGCCAGCAACTTTCTTGGCGTCTCTGGGTTTGTGGCTCCTCCTGCCCCTCCGGCCTTCAGAAATGTTGCCCGCATAGAAAAACAAATGCATCCCAAACCAAAACAAACAGAGTTGGGTGTTGGTAGTGAGTGGGCCAATGCTGTGTGCTGGCGTCATCTCTGCCTGCTGCCAGCACGTTGTCATAGGAACAGCTGGATTATTTTACAATCCAGCTGTGGAGCCAGTTCTCTAAAGGAGAAGCCCGGAGGGAGGAGAGAGGAGGTGGGCAGGCGGAAGGGAGCTCTACTCTGTTTGTGCTGGTAACTGGAGGGAGGAGCAGTGTTACTGGAGAGAGAGGGAAGGGATTACAAGCAAGTGCCATCAACCATAGCCTGAAACCACAACCAGTCATTTCCAGATAAGTGACTTTCTCCAGTTGGCTACCTCTGGGAATTGAGTTCTGCCCTGTGCAAAGGAGGAGGTGAACTAAAGGCAAATCTGCTGCTTGCATTAGCACTGATAAAGTTTGTATCACAGTGTTGCGCTGCTGGGACGGTGGCTGCTCAGCTCTGTGGAGTGCTGTATAGGTGTGCTGGGTGCCCACCGCCCAAAAAGTTGAAGCTGATCAAGGAGTGGGTGCTAACATGCTAGGAAAAAAGTTCCACACCATTTCCCTTACCCTTTCAGGAGTATTTGTTAACTCTTGTTCCCCTCTGCAACCTCTGAGCAGTGTTAGCAGCTCTGTTGCCAGTCCCGCGTGCAGGGTGTGTGTACGCTCGCGGTGTCTCCCCAGCCCTGCTTTGGCTCAATTCAGTGGTACAGGTGGTGGTGCTGACCCACAAGGTGCCAGAGGTGAGGAGGGCGGGAGTGTCCAACGCTTGGGTCCCCGCAGCGTTGTGGCGAGATGTGACCGGCAGATGGTGCAGCCGCGCGAGCCTGGTCCCCAGCAGCACACAGAGGGGACAGGCCAGCATCGCTCCTCCTTTTCTGCTGGTCCTTCCCTGCTGCAGCTCAGCCCTGCCAGCGCTAAGCTGGCATGTTAAGTCTGCTCCAAGCATTGCTGGCTAGTGGCTCGGGCCCTCTAGGTGACAATGTGGCATTGGCTCATGTTAGCAATCCTGAGGCTAAAAGCCCCCCACAGTCACAGAGAGCCTGTAGCTCCCCGAGTGGATGAACCTGGCAGCTCCTGAGACACTGCACTCACTTTATGCGGGCCAAAAATGCAAAGAGTGGCAGGTGCCTCCCATCAGCCCTCATTAGAGGGCTCTGTAGCCTGGCTCAGCTATGGGGAAATTGCCCCTGCTTGTGACAGCAGCACATCCATGCAGGAGCTGGTCATGCATTAACTGCCAGGATGGATGAACCTGCTGTATGATGGATGAACCTGCTGGATGGATGAACCCCACCTCAGCACATCCCCTTGAGTCCAGCTATGTCCACGTGAGTAAATGGGCTCTCCCCACAGACCTCACCACACTGACCCCTTGCCCCATGGGCCTGTGGGTGTTGCCAAGAGCAAGGTGTGGCTTATTTGCTTGCACTTATCATGGCCAGATAGTGCTCAACAGCGTGGCATGAGAGCCTGGAGCCAGAGGCTGGGATGATTCGCAGCTGCCGCTGTCTCTGGTGGCCCTGGTAGCCCTGCCTGTCTCTGCTGCCTTTCCCAGGGCAGTGCCTTACATGCAGGCCTCTCCTGCACGGCGTGGACGTGCCTCCCCTTACTGCTGGATTTTGGAGGGATGAGCCCATCGCAGAGGAGAACCCAGAGGGCTTTGGAGACCCCGGCGTTATGTTTTTACTTTTCATTGTGGTTCAAAAAGGATGCTGAGCCCTTTTCAATACTCCATTTGGTTTTGTTTGTTTGCTTGTTTGTTTTTGGTTAGTGCATGTACACACTGATGCTGTATGTGCAGGCTAAGGACAAATTTGGAAGGAGGATATCTTTCCTGTACTGTGCTGGTTCTTAACATTTTAATAAAATAACAGTCAGAGATGGGAAAGAAATATTTTAAGCCTTGCAATACCTTCCTGCATCCCTCCTGCTTTCTCCATTCTTCTGGCTCCTCCCAGTGGTCTCTCCTGTCCCTGCCAGCTAAGACTTGTAGTCCTGTTTAGGGGGACAGTTGGAAAGACTGGGGCATTCACATCCAACCTGGTGTTCAGTGTGGGGTCTTCTTAACCTAGGCTGCTCCAGATCTGTGAGAGAAGCTCTAGTGGGCACCGACAGGATATTTTGCAGGATTTGGACTTAATAGTAAAGCTGCTGTTTTGAAAAAAATGACTTTGGGGCTTTCTCAGTGGTCCTGCTCTAAAGGAGCTGTTTGCAGAGGAAGGCAGTGGTTTAGATACTGAAGAAGAGGTCAGAATATGGTCCATACAAAGTGCATGTACATTTTTTTACCCAGCATCGAAAAAGCCATGCCAGTTATTTACACATTTATGAGATGATACAGAGATTCCTCTTGTCTCATTATATTTTTGGTCCTACGGCTTTGAGGACATGTTTGGGGATGCAGGTTGCAGGCAGTGACTAATGAAATGTCTCAGACCTTGTTCCATGATGAGGCGGCCACCAGTGTGGAAAATGCTGCTCCTCTTCTGGGGGAATTTTGTTACTTGCCCTTCGCTAGAGGGAACCCACTTTCTTGTTCTTTATTTTAGCTATCAACAGAAGGGGAAGATTTAGGGGATTTCAGGCATAGACATGGGAGCTGGGGTAACATGTATGCAGGAAGCAGAGAGAAGAGAAAAAAAGTAGAGGGTAATTACAGGAGGGCAGGGGAGATGTGAGGTGGTTTTGTGGGAAGTAAACTGAATTTGTGTGGGTCTGGGCAGGAGCAAGTGGCTGAGAACATTTTTTTCCTGTGGAATTACTTGGTTCAACCTGATTCAGATCAGCACTTCAAGAACTAATGATGAATAGTGGTGGCAAAGCAGCATGTGATACCAGGACTGTGGTCACAGCTCTGCTTGGTGCTTTCCCCAGAAACACAGTGTCCCTGATGGGACATAAGCACATGAGAGGTGTCAGAGGGCTCAGCACTTTGTCCTGCTGGTGGTGGTGGTGACCATATTGAAGTGGGGAGAATACAGGGTGATCAGAGCTGCTCTAGCTTCTGCTCCTCAGGCTCACCAATTTTATGGGCATCCACAAAAGTCAGCCCTTAGTGGTGCTGGCAGGAGGATTGCCATGCACATATGAAGTTCTCTGGTAYGTGATTTGTTTATGCAGGGTTTCCCCATGTTTTGGTGTTTGAGAGTGTCCCTTAAGGAATTGGAATGGATCATTAGCAACTAGCACTGCAGGGACCCTGAGCACGTCCATTAGCTTGAACTGGAAACAAGGATAGGAACAGCACTGTTGTGTCCTGGCAGCTGGTGCTCTTCCAAGCATCAAGTACACCATTAGCCTTTGGGAAATAAAATATTAAAAATAATTTTGGAAAACATCAGGGTTCATTCCGTCTGAGAGAGAGCTTCATTGCTTACATGGTTTCAGCAAAGCATGAGGTTGTACTTTCCTTTTGGAAGGAAATATGGTCAGGTCAGCTTTGTCCCCCCAAATTAGGTGTTTATTTAATATCAAACTTACTTTAATCATTTGATGACTAAAAATAAAGATCAAGGGAAGCCTTTACTAAAAAAAAAACCAACCAACCAAAAAACCTTACAAGGTTCGCTTACAGGCTTGACATTGCAGCCATGAAATCCTACAAAGGAGATGGACTTAAAACTACAGATAAATGTGAAACTAATTAGCTTGCTGTCATTGTCTGAACTCAGTGAAGTGCCAAAAAAAAGTAAACAGTCACAGTGAAAGGCAGCACGGATCTAAACAAATTCTTTCAGCTTTAGTAATCTCTAGTGCTTCCTTAGCAAAAGAAGGATTGGAGATTTTTTTGTTCTAAAGCTGGGATTGTGCTCCAATACTGGCACCACAGGGACCTGCTTTTCTAAAGGGTTATTTTGCCATAGAGTCTGTGCTACAATCTCTTTCTTTTTGTTGTATCAAACAGTGCAGGCAATCGTGGTAGCTGCAGGTGATAAGCGGGCATGCAGCTGCATGCATGATTTTTCCTCTTGCTTTGGACTCCTGCCTTTAGGAGATCAGGCCATGAATGATGACAGCCTTTGGATTTGCTTTGCAGCAAGTATGAGCCCTGAGAGTGCCTTCACTTCCAAAAGCAGTTAGTCAATGGATTTGTCTTTAGATGAAGAATTTCCTATGCTCTGCCTGCGTGGAGCGTGTCAGCTGCAGGGAGGATTGTGGCTGCAGTTGCGTATGCTGTGAAATTCTCAAGATTCCCATCCCCAGCCTCGTTTAAACATCCCCCGGCCCTGCTATAAACAAGGGAGAGACACTCACCCTGCACCCTGGCTGAGAGCCAAGGATCCTGGACACTCTGGTTGCAGGCAGACAGCACAGAAAATAGTGTCAAACTGTGAATCATCTCAGTTGGGACCTGCAGCCTCCGCCAACAAAACTGGGCAAACCTGAGGGCGCACTGCTTAAAAAAGAGCGTGTTTCTCACCAGAGCTCCGGTTTGCACGCGAGCCACACGGGCAGCGCAGCGCTGCTGCCTTTGCGAGCAGCTGCCTTTGCTCAGTGCACGTGGAGGTACCTCCTCGCTCTGTCCCCTTGTGGCAAGTTCATTCCAATTTGAAAGAGGAGTAGAAATCTTCAAGATGGTTCTGTCCTGCAGGTTTGTGATGCACAGCAAGTGGATAGAGAAGCAGGCCCAGCTTGAACCCTTGCCCCAGGAGAGACACAGGGAGTCTAGTGGGTACAGGCTGTGTGTGGCTGCTGCCAGCTGCCTGTCCTAGCAGCAGGCTACATCCGAAGCAGCCCCTGCAAGTGGTACCTCTTGCCTGGTAGAAGATTCATTAAGACTGTGGGAAGAGCTGTGAAGGGGAAGCCAGGACGAGTGCAGTGTGTAGGAGGCTTGCAGGGCAAAGGACACCAAAGTGGAAGACGGCTCACCAGTTGTGTTTTGCTATTCTAAGATTCCTATATCTGCTAGGTTGTGTCTTTTAATTCTAGAGGGGGAAAAAAAAAATCTGTGCTTATGAGCCCGGGTGTGAATGCACCCCTGGAGCTTCATGCACTGAGTGTGAGACCTGCATGGTTGGTGGCATCCTAAGTTCCGCTGTCACCAGGCTTGAAAACACTGTCTCCATTGTGATGGGCTTTTGGGAGTTAGATACAGCCCAGCAGCTCTTCGGGAGGTGCATGGAGCCCTGAAGCTCTTCGCCCCCTGCCCGTCAGCCCTGTGGGACCATATGTGCGCCTGCTCCAAACTGAGCCACTCAACACAGAGTGACTCGAGCCTCGCTGTGCTGACGGGCGAGCATGAGCAGTGGATTCCACCTTCCTAAGCACATGTGCTAGGGAATATATGGGAGCAGTTTGGCTATGGCGGGTCCAGGGGACACTTCAGGTAGGGGTATGTGGACCTGAATGCCCCTGTGGGGCTCCTTTTGCCAGCTCCCATTCTCTCTGGGAAACAAAACGATCAGGAGGGGTGTGGAAGTGCTGTGCCACCGTGGGCCGGTGGTTCTTGGCAGATTGTTCCCTGGCAGAAAAAACTTTTCTGAGGGTTTTGGCCCATACAGAAAATTTTTGAGACCACAACCTTAGATTTTGTGGTACAATCTCACACCCAAGCAAGAACTGTGACTTTTTTGCAGTATGGTGCATTTTTACCACCTAACTCTGGAAGGGCTGCAGCTTTGTTCTTGTAAAGGCCACCGCCCACTATGGAGCAGTGCCAAGGCACCCTCAGTACTAGCTGTGTGCCCTAGTAGTCCTCTTTCATCTGTGCCACRCTGCAGTGCTTCCCTTTGCAGGGTTGTCTGCTTGCTCTGAGTCACCTGGAGCAGCTTTCCTGTGCAACGAGTCAGCACACACGGTGCTCGTGGTGACCTGGGGGTGCAGCCCACTTCCTCTGCTCACCATGCCCCTACTGCTGCAAGACTACTGAGGGAAATGAGGCTCCCCTGCCTCTGGGAGGCAAATTCTGCCTCCCGTAGCCATGGAGCTGCTCAGAGCTCGGGGAAGGTGTGTGCTGCTCACACGCGTGCCAGCACCGAGCCAGCACCAAGGAGTGGCGGCAGGCTGGCAGAAGTGCCACTGGCGAAACAGGAGTGCTGGTAACTCACTGCCTCCCAGGCTTGACAGGCAGGCATCCAGCCTTGCTTCTTGTATAAGGCTGGCTCCTCGTTCCGTGCTCTTACCCCGTCCCACACCCAATAATCTGTGCGTGCCAGCAGTGCTGCTAGAATTAATGAGTCTCAGGGCAGATTCAGGTGGAGACAGGGAATCTGCTGCTTCCTCTGCCTGATCAGCTGCACTGTACAAAGCAGTGTTTTATTTCTGATCTGAAACTACCTGGCTACAGCAACTGGCTGCAGTTCCCATTCTTCCTTTCACCAGGAGATTAAAGACTTCCCAGTTGTCCCATGTTTACTCCAAAGGATTACAGAGGGATAAAAGCACTTTCTTCTATTCAGGAGTTTAAACAGATGGAGCTCACTATGGGGTGAATACTGCAGCTCTCAGCCACTGGAGTCTCTTTCTCCTGTTTTTCCCCAGTGGTCAGCAGCCCTTTCTAAAGCAGGAAAATGATGCTTTTAACAGTACTTTCATTGAATCTATATACTGGTGTCATGTAACTTCCATATCCTTACTCACCTTCTCTGGGTGCCATATATAAGGACCAAGGCTGCTGTTTATCCATGCTCCCAAGGGGAAGTACTTGGAGCCACTTCATGTGGCGCAAAGAAGTGACACAAATCATCTGTGATTGATGAAATTTTTTTCTGTGCTGTCACTGCTTTAAAAGACTCAAAGAAATTAATCACTGCAGGGAAGTAGAGCCTTTGGCTTGGGGGAGAGAATTCAAAGTGTCCTGCAAGGCAGGAAGGAAAGGAGAGGCAGGTCCTTGCAATACCCCTGTCAGTAGCAAAATAAGTGTCTCAAGAGAGCGGGGAAACGGCTGCAGAAAGCTGCTGGTGCAGCGGCGAGGCAAGGCCTCGGGAGCAGATCCCTTCCTGACTGAAGGCTGCCAACTCTGGACCTTTGTGGTTAGTTGGCTTTGGTGAAACCAGCATCCACTGGCATGTGCTTTGTCTTTCTCATTGTGGGCTGCTTGCTGACAGGCTGAGTGGTGACATGGAGGCAGTATCCTAGCAGGAATGTAGCCAAGGCATTGGATCAAGCACTGGACTTGTACCAAACCAGTCCTGCTTTGGAGCAATTCAGCTATTTGGTGGGCTGGAAAAAAACTTCTGGAGAACCTTGACCAAGGTTGCTAGAGAGCAAAGCAGCAGAGAGGTTCCATCCAAGAAGCATCCAGGCAACATCTCTTGACAGTAAACAGAGGAAAGTGGTGCTGTGCTGTGGTCCTGTGGTGCAGGGGCAGTGGGTGAGGCTGCGGGGAGCAGGCCGAGCACCCTGCGAGGTCTTGTAGCCCTGGACCGGGCCTGTGGAGCAGAGTGCCCACCGGGGCATCCTCATGCGGTGGGCACTGGCCGTGTGCATGTCCAGAGGCTCCTTGCGCCTTCTGGGACACGGCTACAGGTCGGGAAATAGATCCAAGCTTTGGCATTATTAGAAGCAAATCTGGCATCTGGACTGGCTGGTTGAAGAGCCCAGGCATTTGGCTGTTTATTTTTCTTCTGCCTTTGACGCTTTTGCTCCCTACAGAAGAAGGCCTTAGTGCGTTGCTAGCACACCGCCCAGTGCTGCATGAAACTCCCACTGTTTTGAGGAAGCCAACTCAGACTCTTTTAAAGTAATTGCTGTTTCGTTGTGATTCTTGGACAAATTAAAACTAAATCCCTTGCTGCTACATTGTTTTTGTCTGTTGCATGGGTAGACAAATCTGTGATTGCAAATCTCCAGCATATCAAAATATGAGATTCTGCTCAGTTCTGCTCTCGCTTGGCCTAACATTCCCAAGTAATTTCATTAATGTCAGTGGAGACGTTTCCTCTTCTCTCTGGCACAGAGCTGGTTTGGGTGGGTGCCCCTGTCATCCACAGAGGAGCTGCAGCTCTCCCCTGCTGCAGCCGGCAAGAACTGTGCGGTGGAGCTGGGCTTGCTGGAATGTGAGCACGGAGCTGCTGGGGACTCATGTGGGCAGCTGTCCTTTCTCAGGCTTGTGAGCAGCTTCCCCAAGAGCAGGTTTGCACTGGGGACTGTTCATTTCCCCAGTACTTGCTCTATGGCATCCAGGAAGAGCGTCTTTGCATTGGCCGTGGCCTGTTTGGAGAAGTTCGTGAACTCAGTTCCCTCCTCCTCCTCTCCGCTTCTAAGCCCGTTCTTTGTCATCTTGGAGCCTGGCATCTCGAGCCACCTGCTTTCTTGGTCTAAAAGACAGTGGGGCTCAGAACGTTAGCCTCTTCGGAGCAACAGGGGCCTATTTTTAGCGGAGCTGCTCTTGAGGGCATTGGAGTAAGCGCAGGTACTGTGTCCAGGGATGAGGCCCCAGGGTTTGTGGCTGCTGCGATGGAGCAGAGCTCTGGTGAGCCCCGCAACGGGAGGTTCGCTGATCCCTCCAGGGGTGCTGCAGGGAGGAGGCTGGAGTGGGTGTAGCTGGTGATATGCATAGACAGCCAAAACCTGGTGTTGTAATGTCTGGGACGGTCTGAGTTTGGAAAAGGCCCCGATGATATCACCCTGCAGAACTGTTAACGGCAGAACGCAGAAAAGGAAACGTTCACAAGTCCTTTCCAGATCCTGTAAAGGAGAGAAGTTAATGCGCCTCTCTTCCCATCACTGCCACTGTGCTTGAAAATGGCTTCCTCTCAAAGCCAGGCTTCAAGAGGAATGTTTTTCTTCCCTTTTCTTCTCCTGTCTGCTGCCGTCTTTCCAGCACGAGCAGCAAAGAAAACTGAGAGCAGAAGGCGTGAGAGAGCAGTGGCTCTTCTGCATTGGCTTCCTGCAGGGACTCTGAACTCTGCAAACTGTCCTGCAGTTCTGCTTAACTCTCTTCCAGAAGAGATAAACAAGCAGTGGTGCTTTTAGTGCTGGCACAGAGCATCTGCAAAGGGATTAAGGTCCACAAGAGCTCTCTCATGCTTTTTCTCATTTTGGCTGCTCTCTCAGCAGCTCTCTGCATGCCCCAGCTGCCCTCGATGACCGCTGCGTCCYGCCTGAGCCCTTTGCAAGCACTGCACCAAAGGTGTCCTTGGCTGCAAGACCGTCTTCAGCACAGCACAGCGCCCCTGTTCAAGAAGGCCTCTCTTYTCTGAAGATGGGAATTGACTGCTGGGGGCAGATGCTGCTTAATTACTCTTAACTCTGTGCTTCTGACATGGTCTACTCACTGTCACGGGTGCATTGGGGTGGGGAAGGAGAGGCCCRGAGCTGGAACTGGTTCATGTGAATGAAGTGAGCAATAGCCCACGCTGCACGAGGAGTGTGAAGAATGATGTCAGMCAGTGACTACATGAACTGGGCAATTATCTGCATGACTTTTCTCAATCCAAAATGTGGAGAACATGTGTGTGAAATATTTTCCCCCAGAGCTTCATGCAGCAAGACCTGCAGATTGACAGGGCTGGCACGTGAAAGCGGAGCCTGTTAAGAGCTCTTTCAGCTGGTTGTTCGCTGCCAGTTCAGGGAGTCCTGCTTTCCTCCTTCCCTGGCACTCAGGAGCACTCGCTGGTCTTCTCCAGCTGCCTATGGTGGATAATCTCAGTATGGAGCTCCCATTCTTGTGCTTGCGGATCAGCCAACTTCCCAGGCAATTTGGGGAAAGAGCAGAGAGATAATGGTCCTTCCATACAGCTTTCTTGAAACCTCATGTCCTGGATTCACCTCTTTCAGCTTGGACACACGTTTGCAGACTCTACCGGAAAGAAGGACAGAGGAAAGGACTGTGAAGATGTAATTATGCTTGTGAGCACCTGCTTGGTAGCAGGCATGGCACTACCACTAGGAAAACTGAAAGATCAGGAGGTGGAATTGGGTTTCCTATATCTTCCACTGCTTCTTGGAGTAGAGCCCAGAAGACAGGGTTGGGGAGCAGGTTAACCATTGAGTTTGCTTTGCATTATGGCTACAAGGAAAGATCTTGTGATCTTCCTCTGAGGAGGAATCTGTTTCCAGGCAGTTCACTGAATATCGTCATCTGAATTGGAAGTAGCGGGAGTTGTTGGGAAACGAGGAAGATACATTGAACATGGTGCTGACCCGGTTAGCCAAATGATGACTAAGGTGGGGAAGGGGTTATTGTGTCCAAACATCTGCAAGAGGATGGGGATTACTTCAACAAAGGAGAAAAATCAGGCTGAGATCAGAAAGTACTTCCTAGAAGTGGACTGTGGCTCCCTGGGGAGGGGGTGGGATTCCTGTGTCTGGACTCACAGCAGCAATAGCAAGCTTCAGTACTTGCCATGTAATGATAACAAATAATGTAAAATGAGGCTTGGTGAACTGCTAGAATTCTCCAGTAACAACCAAATGCATAAGGCAGCTGGAGGACCAGGGTAGGACTTGGTGGGTCTTGGAAGCTGACAAGGAAAATCTGTGAGTTCTGGTGATTTCCATGAACCATGACACATGGATTTAGGCTTTGTTTCACTAAACATTTTGAAGAAGAAGTAATTTTGATTGTTGGGGCCCTTCTCTGAGTGTTTGCCCTTGAAGGAGGAGGAGCGTGGTACAGCAGTGACTGGTTTGTGCTTTATTTGCTGGCAGTGGGATCTCAGAGTCCCTTTCACAGCTTTATTTTACTCCCATGTTGGAAGATGCTCCTCTCCACTTTCTTCTGGGGACACGTGATGGGTTTATCCATGTATTGGTAAAAGAGGGTGTTTGGAGTGGAAGGATGTCCAGTAAAATGCAAACAGGCAGGTGTGTGTGTGTGTGCGCTCATGCTGTGATCCCAGCCAAGGGCTGGATCAGTAGCTTAAATGAGGAGTCAGATCCAGGAGTACGGGAGGAGCAGCTTCTCTGGGATGCAGCCAGGACCTTAAAGGTCTTGATTGAAGGGAGACCAGGGTAGTAGATGAGAGGAGGTGTTGGATCTATGGGCCCAGATGAGACACCCAAATTAAAGGATTTGCTTTAGCTGGGAGGAGGACAGGGCTGAGCCTGAGGGTTAGGCTGCAGATGGCTTCTTAGAATGACACTAAGAGCAACATCCCATTTACACCAGTGAGAAAGAAGGGGTCAAGGTGAGGGCATTTGAGTGTGTGTGGATTTCAACTTACTGAGTCCTTGATTTAGTTCAATAACACTGGAGGAAGGTGGCAGCATTCTTTTGTCTTTGCAAGCCTGAAGCCTTGGTTGTCTTTGACATGGGCTGAGTAGTTCTGGAGAGTTAAAATATGAAAAGGGAACACTGTTGCCTTGTGCCCTTACCCCTTTGGTCTGGTGATTATTATCTTCTCAATGATAGTCATAAGATAAGAAGGAAAATATGACTGAGAGGGTGCTGGGAGATCTGAGCTAGTCTTGTACATCACCTGGCCATGCAGTGGCAGAGGAAATGTGTGACTTGGGGCCTGGGAGTGCAGCAGGGCCAGAGCCTGAGGGCAGCTGGATGCCAGCCTCAGGGCTCGGCCTCTGCCTCCCCTGCGTGTTCTGTGAGGACAGAAGAGTTTCCAGCCCAGCCTTGCAGGTCACGGAAATGCCAGGCCAAGTGACAGTTATGTCATAACTGAGAGACAGACAAGTACGAGGAAGAAAGACAAGAAAAGAGATGGTGGTTGCAGTTGTTTTTATCCTGGAGTAAGTTTGTGGAAGTACAGCCACACAGGAATCATCTCATGGACTTTAAGGAAGGAAACACAAAATGATAGAAAAACAGGCATTTTCAACGCAGTAGCAAGAGCATCACCAAAAGATGCTCTTAAGTTATTCCAAAAGAGGCTGCATTAACTCAGAGACACTTTGCTTCCTCCCAGTACTGCCACCTGTGTTCAGCTGCTGGTGCCCAGCCTTCTGCTGCCCTGCACTTGTTGAACTCCCATGCAGAGCCTGCATGGAGGCAACAACTCCTCCCCTTCCTCGTGCTGTGAACCATTCATCTTTGGGTGTCCCTGGGACGGAAAGGACAAGAAGCAGTAGCAAGGGCAGCTTTCCATCATAAGAACCCCCACAGGTCACCCAGAGGCAGCTCAGTGTGTGGAAAGGGGTCATGTACCACGGTGCCAGGAAGAGTGGCCTGAGTGGGGATGGAGCCACCTTGCAGAGCAGTGCCACCTGTGGTGCTAAACTGAGTTGACTTCTTTTCCAGTTCTTACATGTGGGTGAAGGGTACTCCAGCGGCAGCATATTTTCATATGCAGTCAAAAAGGTCACTTGAAATCCACTAGCAATGTTGCCTACCACTTTATCCTGCTTCTAGATGTCCTTGCTGAGAGGTGACCAGCTGCCACATCGCCACCAGGCCCTGGGTGCTGCAGCGCACTTCGCTTTAGTCACAGGGGTGCCAGAACTAAGCACGTGTAGCACTGGACAGAGCCGTGCTGAAATCTCTCTCACCCATGGGTGCCTGCTGTCCAGAAATCTCCCTGGGAAGAGAGACAGCTGATGATGCCAAAGGAAGAGGAACTGCCACCTCCCCACAGTAACCACTGCCCCGCAGGTCCTGACCCTTCCCCTCCTGCAGTGCCAAGCAGCCTGGAAAGCCAGGCTGGGGAACTGGGAGCCCGCTTCTTTTCCAGGTGTTGGGAATTCTGTGGGACTCTGGCAGGGCGAGTGGTGGGTCCAAGCTCATCCTATTGCGTTCTTCAGCTACGCAGCTAGAGCGAGCCCACTTCTGATGTTGAACTCCGGTCTGGAAGCATTCAGAGGCTAAACATAGAGTCCCATGAGCCTAATGGCTGGAGTGCACATTTTCCCTGTGCTTCCTTGAAGCGTAGCTGCCCTCAGAGCTGTGGAGGGCATGGAGAAGTTAACACTGCAGCTGGGGAGACATGTGCGAGCTGGCGAGGATAGGTTCTTTCCGCACGGGCTGCTATTTCTGCATGACCTAATCTGGGTTTGCTGATTCCTTGCGCTGTGAGTCACGGCGTGCACGGTCCCCTGGTCACTGCCTTGGGCCGCAGCACTTCGCAGTTGGCTTTTGCTCTTCCGAGAAAGAAAAGCTGCATTTGACTTTAGTGCTGTGCAGTGTTTGAGGCTTTCCCATTTACATGTAGTAAGATCACCATTGCTCTGAGATGCCTTGGTGGGGGATTGAAATGGAGAGACCTTCTCAGCAGCCAGCAGCATCACCTGGCTAGGACTCACACTGGTCCAGAGCGATGCCTGTGCCAACAGTTTCCCCAAAAGAGCCATTTACAGCTCTCCTGGAGGGAAGGCCTTGGAGAGATGCAGCAGCTAGCGTGGGGTAGCCTGTTTGTCAAGAAAAGGCTTGAAAGGGGAAAAAATAACAAGAACACGGTATAAAAATAAAGCAGAAGCTGGTCACCCATGGCAAGGCGAGGACTGCCTTCCTCATTGGCCTGCCYAGCACACATGGAAAAGCTGGTGCCGCCAGGAAGCCGGGCCCCTCGATACGAGGCTCTGCCCCAGCCCGCAGCTCATGCAGCACCTGAGCCCTGAGGCTCTGCAGATTCCCAAGCTGCAAGCACTGGGCCCTGGGTACCAGATTAGCTCTTTTTATTTCCTTTCATTTAGCAGAATCCTGCAGAGCTGGGCAGCTGCCAGTCAGTCTGTCAAGACGCAAACTATTTTGGGAATTTTTATGATGGAACAATATTTTTTTGGTAAACAAACGGAAAGCTGTTAAACAGGGACCTTCACCTCGCAGCTCCCGGTTCAGCTCGCTCACTGCTGCGATACCACAGTGACTGCACTGTGCGCTCTGCACAGCTCCCTTCATGGCTCTGGCAGGGGCAAAACAAATAGCAGCTTTTTTCCCCTTTTCATGAACTCCTCAACAAAAAAACAAAAAAAACAAACAAAAAAAAAAAAAAGCCATTTTGGTTTAAGCTGCAGAAGCATTTTCTTGGTGGAGTTAACCCTTCGTGTTCCTGAGGGTGTGCTGTGTATTGGCTCATCAGTGGTGCTCTGTGTGCTGAATTACCCRAGCATGCAGCGTGTAGCCACATCCCGGGCTGCGTTTCCTCAGGAATCAAATCCAACGCAGCAACGACACAGGGCTGACTGTGCACAAAAGGAAGACTTCTCCTTTTGAAGCGTCTCTTAATAGGAAGTCCCAATGGAGTCAGAGGGTGCATGGACGAAGATGTTGTTTGCTCAGAAGAATGAAGCGGGGAAAGGAAATAGAGAAATCTGTAACGCACTAAAATGGAGGTACCACATTTCTCAGGGGAAGAACCCATAAGGGGCCCATCAGTCCTTCTTGTTGACATGGGCTAAAATTGTTTTCGTGATTCCTCGTGTGTCTTTGGCAGTGGCGAATCTGTCCTTATGTGGGRTTTTCTGCCCCAGACTTTGAGGGAATTGCTTGATGCCAATCAACTGGAATGAGCCGGGACATTTGTATGCGCTAGTCTGTTCCACACGCGTTTTGTCCACGTCACAAAGACTTGCGGTTTTCCGCAGTTCCTGGAATGTCCAGTCCAGCTTGTACAACAGTATTGGCTCACACAGGCCCTACTGGCAGCCCGTGAGCTCCGCAGCAGGCAGACCGCTGCGTGTCTCCAGGGATGGCACTCGGCTTCTCTCCTCTGCYCCTTGCTCCACTGTCACACCACCGGGGAGTTGTGGTGGGCCCAACTGGAAACTCAGAGTGGGACCTTTTGCTTGGACCTATCCCGGTTCTGCCTTGAGATCTCGTAATTCATTAACTGTTCTCATTCTGTGGCTCTGCTACTAATGACTTTTTCAGAGAAGCCTTCAGTAAAGTTGCCAGTGAGCAATTGCATCTTCTCCCTGGCCAACTGCCTTCCCTTCTTGTGGGCAAGTCCTGCACTTTCCTCTCTCATCCTCTGGTTTCTCCGATTTGCTTTTGCAGCCTCCACGGGTCAGCATTGGAGCCTTTGCCCCTTCCCCTGCTCTGTCTCACTTGGATGCCGCCAGGAATTTCTCCTGTGTCCATTCGCACATGTGAGCCTCTTCTCACTTGCAGATCCTTAAAACCCTCCTAGGGTAACTTGCTTACCCTGTTGTCGCTTCTTTTCCTGCCCTTTGCCCAGGCTGGCTTTCCTCAGCTCTGCGTTGAGTGTGCTGCCCTTTGCTGCACAGGAGAGGAGCCCATCTGGTCCCCGAAGTGACGCAGGAGTGCTCCGAAGACGCAGGGTGAAGATCTTGGGCACCGTGGCAGGGTTGCGGGGTGTGAGATGCACTCCGATCCTCAAACTCCCTGGCATTTAAGGCAGCCCCGCTTTGCAGATGGATGTGCAGACACCAGTGTGCTTAAGTAGTCTGGATTCCAAGTCTGCACTTTAAGCAGACACATAAGCTGTCAAAATCCCTGTGGCTCCTATTTCCTGTGATTACAGCTTCTGCTGTCTGTTACTGGAGTCTCACTCCTATTTCCTCTTCCTGCTTTGGCTTCTCTCTCTTTACCCACTAACTTCCCTTCTCCTCTTCACACCCTTCATCTAAGGCCCTGGAAGTTCGGCGTGCTTATCTCTCGTTTCCATCTGCCTCTCGGAGAACCTCCTCTATCCTTGATAAACAGCCCAGCTACCCTCCTCCTTATCTGCTTCTCTTGAACTGATCCTGCTCTTCTGCAGAGCCTTATCTCGCCAGCATTCAGTGACTTAGCCAAATCAGTGTTTCTTACGCCTGTCCCTCCCAGTCCCCCTGCTCAGACTCATTTCTTCCCCAAAGAAGGCTTCAGTTGCTGCTGCAGTGCTATTCCTCAAGCTTTTAACAGCCTGTGTATCTTTGTGGTCCATCTGCGCTCTGCCTTCTCTGCCAGCCCAGGGGCTACACTCTGGGCAATCACTCTGGAAAGGGGGAGACAGGGAAGTGCAGCATAGTCCTAGGGCAAGTCATGCCAATCTAATGTGTTCCTCTCGTACCTCAGACARGTATCTCATGCCTGTCGGGGCTTAGCCAGTAGTTTTCCAGCTGCCTAAGGCCTGGTGACCTCACTGGGAACATGGGGAGGCTGTCAGAGAAACATTTGCCTGCCTCACATGCCCTGAGCTCTATGTTCACACAGTCAGGAGTGAGCTGGCTGTTTGTTGCTAATGGATAGGTCTGAGTGAAATCAATGTGGCTTTTCTGTGGCCTGGGCAGCTCTCCTGGGCCATTGCACTTGGCTGGATAGAAGCTCAAGGTGCATCAGGTGTAGAAGGGCCTTTTTACGGGTTTCCCTGACCACATGGTCGTGGTGGCTGTTCCTTCGGACAGAGTGTAGATAAATACCCCTGCACTGCTGGAAAGCAGCGTTGTCCATCTGTGGCTGTGACAATACCCAGGTGACCTCTGGACCATTTTGGCCAGGGTCCCTCCACCAAGGGTGCSCCTGTGCATGAGAGGAGTAGAGAAAACGTCTTGATCAGTGACACTGGCAAAGCCCATGCCCTTTCCAGGAGATCAAGGTCCTGCCCTGTCTTTGCTCTGCCTGCCTGTGCGTCTCCGAAGGACGTTCTTTCTTGAGCTTCCAACCTGCAGGCATCTCCTGGTCCTCTGTTGTTTATGACACTGCAATTTGTTGCCTTGGAAATAAGTGCTGTTTTATCCCAAACAGAGCCTACGGTTTCACAGTACGATCAAGCACGAGAAGCAGATGGTTTTTCCCATCTCTTCTGTTGCATTTCTTAGTATCCTTGTCTGCAGTTGGATGACAGGAGCCTGTGATTCAGAACAAATATCTGTGGCCCGGCTGTATCTACCCATGTCAGCTGGGCAGCTATGTTTCTGCTGGGGTATGACATGCCTCTGGGTCCAGCATCAGTATTTTGGCTTTTTATAAGCAGAACTTGACCAAAAGCCTAAAATGAATGTGTTTTCTTGCTGGCTTGATGAGTGGTATCCGTGAGCGGGTGGCAAGAGGAAGGTTTAACACCTGCAGGTGCTGGTTTGCGGGGCCATATAGAGCGCTTCAAAGGCTCTCGGCCCTCTGCGAGCTCCTTTTACTGCTTCGTGTGTTGACCTTTGGCCGGTGCGCCTGTGTCTGCTCCACAGCTGCCGCAAGGCCCTTCCCCGCAGCGCCCGCGGACRGACGCGCTGCCGCAGCCTGGTGGCAGCCGTGCCAGGTGAGACTTGGGGAGCCAGGTGGAAGCCACATTGTCATGCAAAGGTCCTTTCCCAGAAGCAGGCTGTGGAGGAGCTCTTGACAGGGGAGCACCGCGGGGCCATGGGTCCTAGTGCACAAATGGGTGCCAGAGAGATGTGGGGTGCACAGGGCTTTGGAGCCAGGGGGACCTGAAATGCCCAGGGAAATCGGCTGTTCCAGGCCCGAGATTAATTGCTCTGCAACTGTTCTGTTTTCATTCTTCAGCTTTATTCTGTGTGATTCAGTCTGATTTGTTTGAATTCTGTTCTGAGGCTTATGTTCTACCCGGCACTTTGCTGCCTGGATGATGTCTTTCAGTGCCAGAGCAAATGGAAATGAGTAAATTTAGTCTGGAGATTAACAAGATGTTTCTTCCTTTCAGAGCAGTGAGATCCTTGAACAGCCTTCTAGTGAGAACAGTGACAGCAGAGCCAAATTGCTTTCAAGATATAGCAATTGCTTTCAAGACAGGTCAGTTTGTGAAGGGGATTATATAAGTGATGCTGTTAGGGCCTGTAACTGAATTCAGTGATCCAGCATGCCTTCCAGCCCTACCTTTCCAGGAGCTGGCATTCCACGTTTAAAAATAGCTTGAAGATGGGAAAATTGTCCTCAAGGTTTGAATGTTCTAAATTAAAAATGGGAAACAGATGAGAGACTGTGGAGAACGTTATTTCTTGGTAATCCTTCCCTAGAAGCAGGCTGCAAAGCCAGGGCTGCTAGTAGATGAGCAAGGAGATTGGTTAGTGAAAGGAGCAAAATTCTTGTAGTTTGGGCTAGATATCTGGCATGGGGACCTGGAGAAGGGGGTACTGGTTAGCAGCAGGGAAGGAGGTGCAGATACAGGACAGGAGTAGGAGGAGAGGGCAGTAACAGGCCCATGAGATAGAGATGGTAGGAGGAGAAAGGAATAGGGTTGCTAGTCCTGCGTGTGCCTTATCTGGCTCTTTTGCTTATCATTGAATTACTTACTGCAAAAAGGATCATCTGACTAAGGCTGCTCGTGCTGCTGCACCACTAATCTGTGGCTTTGCATCAACAGGCAGGTGCTTGTACCTGGGGGACCACCATGCCAAGTGCCAGGGATTCCTGGCCCCGGGTGCTAAGGAGTTAAGCAGCCAGGCTGCAGTGTGCAAACAAACAGCGAGACTTGTGCTAACAGCCCTGCTTTGTGTCAGTGGGAAGTGCAGGCTCCAACTTCTTCCGATTTCTCACCTGTTCAGACTGGTACAGAGAGAAAAAGCCGCTTGGAGTTGAAAAAAAACCCCACACCTATTTACAGTGGATTCCCTGGGGCCCTCCTGTGGGGTATTAACCCGTCAGTCCCAGTC
The DNA here is from genome assembly GCA_003342815.1 of Eudromia elegans. Taxonomy (NCBI): domain Eukaryota; kingdom Metazoa; phylum Chordata; class Aves; order Tinamiformes; family Tinamidae; genus Eudromia; species Eudromia elegans. Next base: position 2,739,543 of record PTEX01000004.1, on the reverse strand, counting down.
CTAGACCTTCCTATGAGCTTTCTGGAGGGTACAAATGCTCCTCGCTTTCAGCATGAAGAGCTGAGCTCTTCTCCCTCTGTTGCAGAGATTTCCTCCCTTTGTTGTCCATGACACTGGCCCCTCTTCTCCCTAGAGCAGGTCAAGGCTTTTGCTTTCCTCTTCATCTGTACGGATATGTCCGTCCCTTGCATAACCGGGGCTCTTCAGTGGCAGCTGGACTTCTCAACGTTGCTTCTTCCCCGTGAAAGCAGAACTTTCTCTGCAGTGTTTGCATTGGACCTGTGATTGTGTCTCTGTTTGTCTGAGACCCCGCGAGGTTTCCCTGAGATACCAGCTCATCCCCCCCCGCCTTGAAGTATCCTTGCTCTCCTCAGACTTTTTTTCTTGCTCTCACTGTTTGCTTTCTGTCTTTTCCCTGGTTTCTGAGTTTTCTCGGAAGGAATCCCGCGCTCTGGCCTCCTCGGGCTGGAGTGTTGTGTTGTTGTTTTTCCTTTCGTCGCTATGGGCAGGGATTTCAAATATTGAGCCAAGGAGAGGGAGGGAAAGAAGGAGGGAGTGAAACAAGGAGGGAGTGTGAGGGGAGGGCCGAAGAAAGTCAGGAAAGAGAGCAAGCAAAGTGTGCAGGGGAGCGCGGTGAGGAAGTTGTGGTGAGGCAGTGAAATGGAGAACGAGCTTAGGGGACACTGGGGAAAGAAAGCGTTCTGGGYAAATACCAAGGAGGGCTTTTTCACTGATTGTTTTACTAATAATACTATTGCAGCATACAGCAACATGCAGAGGAAGACAAGAACCTCCCCTCTCCCCCATCCCCCCGTGTCTGCCTAAGACATGAGGCATGAGAGGTTATTTGAGGCAAAGATACGTCCTTCAGAAATGAACCCCCTGTGCTAGAGCAGCCTGTAGGAGCCCAGACTGCAGCAGGGAATGTGTAAAGTGGAATTTGGCGGCTGAGGAGAAAATGTGCAGCACATAGACCAAGAAAAAATAACAGGATCTTCTCTAAGTCTATTGCGAGTAGGAAGCCTGGAAGAAGTTATCTGCACTCAGAGAAGGCGGCAAAGTGGCTGAGGGAGGTTGGGGAACTGCAGAGAAGGTAAAGGATTCCTGTACTGCAGAGAAGAAAAGATAAACTCGCTAACAGTGCAGTTCGGTTTCAGATAAAGGTGATGCACCCTCAGGCAGTCACAAGAGGGAATGTTGATATTTTAGAAAGCAACAGTCCCCAGGACTGGGCACTAGCACATCAGGAGCAGAGTAAATGACAGAAACCAGCAGCTGGTCACAGAAATAGGAGAGGGCGCAGAGAGCAAAGTGTGGCCCAGRGAATTGCAGGCACAGGTCTTATCTCGACACAGGTAAATCCCTGGAATGGTCATTAAGGTTCTGCAGGTCCCCCCTGCAGGGTTAAATCTGCAGCTCACCTTCCTCTGCAAAGGAAAATCCTGCTACTCAGATCTACTGGAAGTTATGGAGCATGATGCTGTTCTGGAAATACAGCAGAATGYGGATTTTCAGCAAGACATGAGCAGTGTCTTTCAAAGGAATTTCTTCATGAGGCCATGAAAGCCCCGAGCAGTTTGTGTCTGGGGACTGCAGAGATGGTTGTGTACGAATATGGAAGCTAATGCAGAGTATTGCAGTGCCACTCAGCACATGTGGGGATACCTCCTCACCTGTAGGTGCCTCTGTGCACYTCATCACCCTTGCTGGAAAAGGTACAGGAGATACAAGCAGTTAAGGAAAGCTACTAAGATGATGAAAACAATTCCATAGGAACAAAGATTGCAAGGAATGCACCGTTTCTGTTCACAGAGAAGATAAATGAGAAAGGGATATGAATTAGATAGAACTACAACTTTCGTTTTTTAGGAAAGACTCTATTCTTCAAGGTCTAAACCAATGCCTAACTGACAGTGATAAGAAGGAAATTCTTCTCTAGAGAGGTTATTCCATAACTGTCCTGCCAAAACATTATTTAAGTTAAGCATCTTGTTCGGTCAGACACAAACTCTTGGGCAGCTTTTGTCAACTCTGTGACTTTAATGCTGCTGTTTTTATAAATATGCAGCTTGGGGATCAATCAGCCCATAGTCTGGTGTCTGTTAAGGCCCTGTCAACCCAACTACTGGAAGTAATATTTTTTAAAAAAATAAAATCAGACTAGACATTAGGTAGGAAGTGCTAAAGGGAAGAGCTCATTCGGAACTAAGTGGTGGCTAGTTGGGCTGATGCGGCATGTAGCCAAAGTGGCCAAAGTCACTTCTTGTMTCTGAGCAATACCACCCTCCCTCCCCTTAGGCTGAGGCTGTCTTTGCTGCTGTATCCTAGGCTGCATCCTTCAGAGAGTTTTCAATACTGACCATCAGGTTTGCAGATGCTACTAGTCGTGAGGGCAAAGCAAAGAGTCAGGAATAAGGCAACCAAATTTCTGAGGATTTGAGTGTTTAGGTGGACGTGCGACAAATGGAAAGTGTTGCTTAGCTTAGAAAATGTTAGATAATTAGTGGGAGTGAGGAGCCAGTGTGAGGTATCCGAGTGAAAYAGGGGCACAGCAGAGCCCGCTGAGCCTAAGTGGGTTGAAGGGGAATCTTTAACCCCATCAGCCCTGCAGGGATCATCTCCTGCAGGGAGAGGCAGTAAGAAAGGGAATCCACGATGGGGAGGTGAGTGTGGGGTCTGTCCAGGTATGTTCCATGGGCATTTTGTTATAATGGCCAGAGATTACAGAAGAGCTTACAGATAGAGGATGACACTGGCTTGGCTAACATCCCACTTAGACATAGGATAATAATTGATATAATGCATTGAAACTGTGCTTAGCAATGCCATGATGAGATTAAGTCTGGGCCTTGGTTTTCTTAGCCAAGAGTGTCCCAGTGCTGCTGCTGCTCACTCCTCCCCATTGATGGTGGCCTCAGGAGAGCATGATGTGCAAGCAGAGCGCTGTCATTGCTGAGCTTGGGAGACGGGATGCACTAAATGCCGGGGACCGTCAGGAGCCTTGTTGGCACTCTGGCTCTTGCTGCTCTGTCACGTCTGGAACTGGCGTCATGTCAGGAGACTCAGCAAAACTGCCTAGTCCCGGCTCTGCTCCCTGCCATTGTGAGAGGGGCCGGGGCTGCCCTGGGGAGCCTCCTTTCCCAGTGTGAGACAGCAGCCAGAGATGGGAAACAYGCAAGGAGAGAGGGCGAGAAGGACAGGGCTTGCTGCAGGACAGGCATGGGGCGTCCTCGTCTGAACGCAAAGGATCTGCGTCCAGGGTGGGCAGGGAGACGCGTCCTGGGAGCAGAGCAGGGAGCAAAGCCTTTCCACCAAGCACAAGGAACGGCTCCTCGGAATGGAATTCCTCTTCTGGGGTGGCTCTGTCTTTCTCTAGAATTCACCTCGTTCATGATAAATTTTTGCCTGTTGTGTTGTGTCGTGGGGTTGTGTTTTCGCACTCCCAAGCCTTCACCTTCTCTGGACTTTATTTTGAGAAACAATATGCAAATCGTTCTTTGTTTTGAGCAGAAGACYCTCTTGCAGACAGTGGGGTTATTGGCAGCTTTTGTTGTTTTGCACAGGGAGACCCTTGCTTTTTCCCAGCCTCTCCCGTCGCCATTGCAGATGCCGCCATTCCCACTTGGTTAGTTTGTCCTTGCCAGCACGTATTTCCACAGCAGTGGCAAGACTTGCCAGCCCTCGTAGGGCCAGCTGTTTACCCRACGGCTCTGCATCCTTTCGTGAGCCGTGTTGCTGGTGACTTTCCTGTCCACTTTTACCCACTGAAACCATAAACTAAATGGATCCTTACGCCTTTTCTAGTCCAAATGAAATTGTGTCTGAAAAACAAACATGTTTTGTGTTTACATGAGGCAAAACCCAGCTTGGGAAAAGAACAGTTCAGGCTCAGGCGGCTACAAGAACTAGGAAAATTCCCCTGTGAGGAGACAGTTGCTGATTCAAGGAGGAGTGATGCAAGTTTGTCCCTTTAAACACGTGCGTAAACGCTGGCCTGCAGTAGGATGCTTCCCTGCAGCCAGCTCTGAAATGGTTAAATTGAACAGTTGGGACAAGGATTATCATAATAATGGTGTCTCRCTGCCCCCAGGACCTGTGGAGGGGAAGCTCTGTGGTAGAGACCAGAGCAGTGGGATTCAGCCGGCCCCTTGCCCTGCCATCCCTCAGCCCAGGCTGCATCYGGGGCTGTGAGATCAACACACAGCAAAGGCTGCACCCAGCCGCATCCGTAGTGCCATGGGGTGAGGAAAGCCAGGCTCTGCCTTCTCAAGCCCGGCTCTGCCTTCCTGGGCTCCTGCATCTCTGGCCTCCGGCATGGGAGGAGCAGCTCCGAGAAGGTGGTGGGAACGGCCCTGCTCTAGCCAGGAACTGGTTGCTCCAAGGCAAGGAGCTCTGTGAGGTGCCTGTGCAGAGTCAGGGACGGCCTCCCTGAGGCTGCTGGGARCAGGGCCCGTGTCCTCCCTTGCGGCTGTGGGAGGGATGGGAGGGACAAGAGCCGGGTGAAGAGCTCAGCCCGGCAGGCAGCTGTGACTGTCGCTGAGGGCTGCAGTGGGGCGTCTCGGCACTGCCCCTTAGCACAGAGGGGACATCAGAGAGGGAAGCACTAGAAAGGGCTGGAGGAAGGAGAGGGAAGTGCTGCCTTCCTACTGGATGGGCAGGGGAGGGAACAGCATGCGGGACATGGCTCGGCGAGGCCACCCGCCTCCTCTCACCTCCACATTTGTTTCCCTCGCCCTGCGGACGCGGGAGATGCCGTGCTCTGCCCCGAAGGCAGCTTGCGTGCAGATCACCTGCAGTGATAGTGTGTCAACCGCACTGAGATCCTTCCAGCTTAAGGCACTGAGAAAGTCTGCCCTACCTGAGACAGGAACATGAAGGAATGGATATGGGAAAAATATATCTCAACTTGCCCTTTTTCTTTCCTATGGGAGATAGTGGCAAGATTGATGAAATGCTGGGGTTCTGGGCAAAGGTGTGCATGCGAAGTATAGAGGTGTTCTGCCTCTCAGAAAGCAGGAAGGTGAAAGATGAACAGCATGAGGAGGGCAGAGCCTGCTTGCTGCGTGTTTCTCTGGGACGGCCTGAGGCACGGCGTCTCATACATCCAGTGTTCGGGTTCCCGTTCCCTGCTGCCTGGTTTAGTTCTCCTTTTTTTTTTTCCCCCTCTAAGATGCAGATCAAGAGGATAGGGCTGGAAGTGCTGGCAATGGAGAACTTGCCGGGGATGAATCGCTAGTGGTGAAAAGAAATGGAATTTGTGAATGATGAARAGAAGCAGCAATAGGGCCTGAGAAGGGAAAGAGTGGGAGAGTTGGGGTCTGTCCCTGTTTGCTGGTGCAGTCGGGAGGGATAGGGCCAAGGGGTGGCAATAGTGTTACGTGACTCCGTCTGCAGTGGCCCTCCTGTGTGGCCCACGGGCRTGTGGGAGGTCTCAGAAGAATCTGCTGGTCATTGCATCCTTGATGAGGTTCCTCCTGTTTGGAAAGCAGCTCTCATCTCTTTCCCCATTTAATTTGTGCATAGGCTCAGGTGGAACAAGCTGGATAGTGCAGCTCGGTGAGTGACATCCCCAATCACTCTGGTGGTTTTTGCTTCCAAAGAAATGGAATATTCCTGTCTTGGAAGGCGAATGCTGCTTTGGGAGCACCAGCCCCGGAGCACAGCATGTGCAGCAGGGCTGGGATAGCCTGTGGCTGCGCAGGGCGTCACCTCCCAGAGCGGTTCCCTGGCTGCAGGTGGGAGAGGGCCAGTGCCAGAGAGAAAGAGGGAGCACGCGGTTCCCATCCGTGCACATCCGTTATCAGGAACGCCTTGTCCTCTTGTCCCCTGTCTGCTTCCTCCTCTCCATCTGGCATCRGACTGCTAGGGCATGGAACTGTGTGAGCGTGCCTGCGCCTCCAGCGAGAGCGAGGACGAGATGGCCCGGGAATGGTGAGGAGAGCAAATAGCCGGATGGGGAGAGCCTGGCACCCCGCTGCTTCCCTCCAGCTCGCCTGCAACCCAGCTGGGCCCTCAGAGCCGAGCCTGACACCCCTGGGCTGGGTGTAGGGTTTGTGTGTGAGTGTGGGAAGTGCGAGTAGGAGCACAGGGGACACGGGGACAAGCATGGGGCCACGGAGCTCCCTGCTGCTATGGGTGCTCCTGTCTGTCTGACAGGGTGTAGGGAGCGTGAGCTGAGGGGGTGCAGGCTCTGCGGTGCGTGGTGGTGCCCGTGTGGGGCAGTGTGGGGTGCTGGGCACCAGGCGGGGTGCTGCAGAGATGTGGGGCTTGCAGGTGTGGAGCGTGGGGGCACCAGGGCAGGGTGCTGGGAGGAAACTGGGCTGGGGATGATGAGGTGATGCGGGGGCGGGCTCAGGCAGCACAGGACTGGGGCGATGCAGGGTGCTGAATGCGGGCTGCGGTGATGCCAGGTGTGGGGTGCAGGCTGGGGTGATGCGGGGGTGCTGAATGTGGGCTGCAGTGATGCTGGGTGCGGAGTGTGGGCTGTGGCAATGCCGAGGTACTGAATGCGGAGTGTGGGCTGGAGCGATGTGGGGATGCTGAATGCGGGGTGCTGAATGCAGGGTGTGGGCTGCAGTGATGCCAGGTGTGGGGTGCGGGCTGGGGCGATGCAGGGTGCTGAATGTGGGGTGCTGAATGCGAGGTGCGGGCCGGGGCGGCCGGAGCCCCCCCCGCGCGGCCGGCGCTCCCCGCCCCGCGGCCCCGCGC
>PTEX01000004.1:2704752-2732400 GCA_003342815.1 Eudromia elegans | reverse complement strand
CCGGGGTGGCCGCGCCGCCCCGCACCGAGCTGCGCTGCGGAGGAGCGGGGCCCCGGGAGCCGCGGTGCGGCGGCAGCAGCGAGCGCTGCGGTGGCGGGTGCCTCGGCACGCGCTGCGCGGGGAGGCACCGCCGTTCCTCCATGGCACGGAGCGCGCTCGCGAGCAGCCTTGGGGAGAGGCAGAAATGCCGGGGGAGAGCGGGAGCGGGAGTCACGTTATGTTTCCATTTCCTTTTAATGAAGGCCCTGTGGAGGTGTATTTGAAAACACAGGCTCTCCTATGCCTTCAAGGAGGGTGAGAACACTGCGCTGGCGGCTTCCAGGGCCATATGCAGCGTATGGTGGCCAATGAAACGGGGCCTGGCTCGTTCTGTTGCTTGTCTTGGCAGCCGGCTTCATGGCTTGTATTACCAGCCCTGGAACACGAGCACTGCCAAACTGTGTGTGTGCGCGTGTGTGTGTTTGGACTCCAAGAGCTCAGCAGAAACAAATGCTTCAGCAGCTCAGGGCAGGAATTTTTTGCTGGTTTCTTGAAGCTTGCATGAAAATCTCTATCTGGAGGCTGTTGACAGAGTGTGCACCAGTTATCTGCTAGTTAGTGCTTCCATGAGGATGTTTGGGAATGGCAGTTGTTTGTTGGAGTTCAGGTTCTTAGTCTGGATCCCAATTTTTTTTTTTCAGCCCATCTGGGGTATGAGTGGGTGGGTGCCGGAGGCCCGTCCAAGTTGTCCCTGTGTCAGGCCATGATTGGCTGTCTCAGGTTTTCATGGTTCTCTGGGACTTAACAAGACTTGCTGAGAGCTGAAGTGCAAGTGTCTGCCTGCGTCCCCTCCCTGGGACACCTAGGCATGCTTTGGCCTTCCCTTTGCAGCTGAAGGCAAAGCTCTCTGTGCTGTGACTCTCGCTAAGAGAGCCTAGCTGTACCTCGCATCTCCTGCCCCTTCTCCCACCATCTCCAGTGGAGCGATATCCAGCAGGGTTGTTTTGGAGCAGATGGCACTGAGCACTTACTGAGTGATCTCCTACCCTGTGCTGAATGTGCCTCTAACCGTGTCTCCTGGGCCAGGCCCCTGACAGCACTCAGTRCACTGAGTGTGAAGCTGTTGGGTCTCTCACCGCAGTATGTGGGGCCCTGTGCTTCTCCTGGTCCCAGCTGCCCCAAGAGTAGGGCAGGCAGGGCCGTAGTGCGGCCTCCATGCCAGCCTGCACATGTCCCTCAGGGACCTCGCAGCAAGGAGTGTGCAGCAAATGTGAGTGTCTCACCCTGCCCGTGGGGCTGCCCCACTGCCTGGAGCATCCCGAGTATCCATCCAAACATGACGAGGTATTTAACACGCAGCTGGGTAGCTGAAGCTGCAGAGGTGTTGGGAAGAGCCATGCTGTGCTGAGACTAGCTAGACATGATCTTCCTATGGGGAGGCCCTGGAGTTCAGGGGATACTTCTGAGGCCTTTGCAGGGTCTCTCCTGCCTTGGCGCCTCTGCTTGGCCCCCGTGGTCGGTGCACTCTGCGCAGCAGGAGGGCCGTTCTCTTGAGGAAGGTTCCAGCCCTGACCGCAGCGTGGCCGTGAGCGGTCTCTGGGGACTTGGCATTGTTGGATGTTAACCTCAGTGCTCGAGCTGCAGCCAAGCTCGGGCTGTTCCCATTAGCAGAGGAATGTTCACCTTGYTGCTCCAGGCTGCCGTGTGGTGCATAGGGCAGGGTTAGTGAGTGTCTGCCACGCTGTACTCCAGAAGTGGCTGATTAATCCTAACCTGTGGCAGAGCTGTGAGGAGCTGGGAGTGCTGGGTGCTGCAAACTCCACTGTTCCAGGCCACTTACAGGTCAAGCACTGCATTGCAGTGGTGGGGGCAGTGTGATGCTGAGCTATAGCTTACTGCTAATCTGAGGGGAAGGGGAGAAGTGTGGGGGAAGAGAAGCATCTGAGCTGACTGCTTTAGTACCAGCAAAGACGGGTTGATTTCTGGAAGCTTAAAAGTTGAGCACACAGGTGATGGTAGTGATGAAGAGGTACGAGGTAGGTAGGAAGGAGAGGAAGGAAGCCACAGACTTGCAGGGCTGGGAAGGGTGGCTTGCCCTGTGAGGGGTGCCTGGTGATACCTGTAGAGTAGGTGTCTCTGGGCGTGTGTGTCTGGAGGGCATCCGCGCAGCCCTGGCCAAGGCTGGGTGTCATTCTGCCCGTATGGAGGATGCGGCATCACTGGGAGCCTCATCATGGTGGCCCTGGGCATCTCTTCGAGGGTGATGGGAATAGTTGGCTCGGGCAGGACGCAGGTGAGGGGATGCTGGTGCAGCTCCTGGCTGGGTGGGAGCTGTGATTGCATCCTCGCCAGAGGATGTCTGCTCGGGTGGAGCGTGGGAGCTGTGTGCCGGCGGTGGCGAAGAGCAAGGCTAGGGGGCTCGGGCTTTTGGGAAGGTGGCACAGTTTCTGTCTGTGAATGACTTGCCTTCTTCCTGCCATCTGCATGAGAGAGGTGTTCGGGGCTCAGCCAGGTGGTTGCCACTCAAGATATAGGTTTAGACTTTGACCTTCTGCAAAACTGTCCTTCTTCCCAGCTGCTTWCCCTGCTTGGTATCATGGCTCCACAGACATTATGGAGCTCAGCACAGACAGAACGTGCGAGCGGGTTTATAAACTCTTGCCATTCCCCTTCCATGGTGCAGGGTGGGCTGTGGGAGAAGAGGATGGCTGGAGTGCCTGTGGGAGGAACAGCCTGTGCCCAACTTCCCGGCTCCAGGAGGCACTGCCCCACCCAGGTGGGAGCGGGGCGGTGGCAGGGCGATAGCACCACGACAACGTGCGCCCTCTGGGCCAYGCTGTGCTCGGCTCTTTGAGGAGCGGGTGGCAGGGCTTCCGGGGTACCCCAGTGGTGCGGTGCCTTGGAAGGAGGCAGCTGGCACAGCTCTGTCCCGCTGCGCGTCACAGCCGCCCGGCGTGCCTTACAGGTGCTGGATTCCTCCATATTAATAGGTTCAGCAGGTTAATGAATAAAAGCATGGTGGCTGTGACTGAATTTCACGTTTACCCGCGCTGCTGTGTGGGTATCTGAAAGGACAGGTCACAACCGTGGGACTTGGATACTGCTGCGTTGCGGTGGTTGGAAGGTGACTTCAGCAGGGATCAGTGCGGCCTGTGGTCGGTAATACTGCCCTTCCTCCATGGCACTAAGAGCTGCTGCTCTTAAAACTGGGCCGTGAGAAGCTGGATAGGGAACAGGGTGACCTGCTATAAAGCACTGCTCAAAACTAGCTGCATCTCTAGTAAATCAGAGAGCGGGTGCCTGGGAATGGGAGAACAGCACAGCCTGCATGGCAGAGGGGAGCTGTAAGTGCATGGTTTAATGCTGGGGCACCAGCAATATGGGCAATCGGTTTTCAGGCTTCAGCTCATAGTGCTTGTGGCTATGACTGATGTCAACGTGGCATGAACTGAGGGCAGCACCTTGAAGGGACAGAAGGCCTRTAGCTCTGGGGACCCACAGGCCTGTGTAGTGTGCGCAACCAGAAAAGACCTGAGAGGAAGAAGCAAGTGGCTCTGCGCTTCAGAGAACAAGTGATAGGCAAATGTCCTGGCTCTGTTTAGAAAGCTGCATTCCTCAGGCATGCGAAGCTGGGCATGTCAGGAAAGGGCTTTCATATAAGTCATCCTTCTTCCTAGTCCCCTTCTGTTAGCAGATGCAATGTAAAACATACAGATGGAGCAGACTTGATAGCTGGGAGCATAAAGTGTATTTGAAAGATAAAGCCATAAAATTCTAAGGGACCAGCAAGTTGCTTTCTTTGGATTGTAGATTTTGTTCTGCTCTGTAAAGTGGAGTTGCTGCTTTGTGACCAGGAGCAGATGAAGGGCTACTTGCTATGACTTAAGGGCTCTGAAACACTGTATACAAATGGCAGTTATATATAAAGTGATACACACATACACTGATGAAGAGATCAAACATCACTTACACAGGGACTTGCAGCCTTTGGCAGGCTCTGGTGCCTCAGGGCAATTGATGAGTGGTGGCCAGTACCCAGATGGAGCCTGGCATGAGAGAGCAGGCAAAGTGTGGCCTTGGGTCCTGTGGGCAGAGTGGTGAAGGACAGGGGACAGGTAGGGTAGGCTCTGTTTTGTCTCTGCACTTGCCATGGGCAGAAGAGGTACACAGGGGTATTTTAGAGTGTTGGAAGCCCCAGCTGGCAGCATCAGGGGCTGGGCTGGCTCCCTGGGCATTGCAGGGGTACTTGAGTCAGCCTTTGCAGATGTCATGCATTGTCATGACAGAATGCAAAAAAAGCCTATGTTGGAAGGAAACCACAGTTTATAGACAGCAAAATTACAAACAAGGTTGCAGACACCTCCTAGTTCCACCAGGAAAGACGACAGCACAGATAAGATACTAACAGAAATTTCAACTGCAGTGAAAGGTGACTGTGTGACCTCCCTCTGACATGATGTGGTCCCCTCTGTAAACCAGCTGTGGCTGCTGCTGCATCAGTAGCAGATAAGCAAATGGCTCCCTTGAGTGAGGGTGCATAGGCTGGTCCTGGTGAAACAGCACATGAAAGCTAAGGCTATTTTTGCACAGGAATATGAATTTATGATTTCAGCATGGGTAGGCACTCCAGTTTTAGTCCATGGGTAAGAATAGTACTGCAGAGGTGGCAGGAGGGGTGTGAGTATTGGCTAGCAAGCGGAATACAAGCCCCCAGGGACACAGGGTTATGTGGTTTTTGCCTACGCATGTTAGACTTATGCCATAACTTCCCTGCAAATGCCAGCTCCTTCAGAAAAACAAAAAAGCAGCAGTGAAATACCACTGTGGTAGAAACACAGACCTGAGCAGTAAGGGAAAGAATAGGAAGAAATGTAGGGATAGTGCTGCTGGGAGAGTGACRGCTCAAGCGTCTTCCTACTGGGTAGCCAGCTACAGCAGGGAACTCCAGCCAGGGGAGAAAGCCAGGGAGTACTAGGCTTAAGAAATAGGCTGCAAATCACAAACCCTCGTCCCTAAAGGCGTGAGGGAGGGACAGTGTGCTGAAGCACTCATTACTGTTGGGAAAGATGCAGCAAAAACAAGTTGAGGAAAGGAAGCTGTGCTGTTGTCAGCTTTTGGGATGAGTGCTGATAAAACTGACGTTACCAGCAGAATGGGTGAACAAGACCAGAAAACCAGCAATGCTTGAAGCAAGGATTCAAAAGTGACTGCAGTAATTAGGAGTTACAGACATTTTATTAAACAGTCAAGGCTTGCTGTAGGCTGTTAGCACAAGGGCAGAATGAAGGCATAGCTGAGGAAATACAAGCCGAATTTTGACCCAGGAAATTATTCATTGAACATATATATTTTTTTATTTCCCTGTAAGGTTAAGAACTGAATGGCACAACCTGCTCATCCTTGAACTGGAGTTTTAAGAAACCCTTCTGTATCTATAGTTCACTCTGGAGCACCATAAAGTGTTGTGGGACATAGTAATGACTAGTGCCAGTGCTGAATGCATAGCTGCAATTAATGTAAACTTGAGCAGCTGGTGTCACACAGGTGCTGATGTCAGATATAAGACTGCACATTCGCTTTCCTTAGCTGCCTTGCTTTGCTTTTTTTTTTTTTAAAAAAAAAAAGCATAGCTGACAATGTGGGAATTGTGTGGTTCGAGAGTAGAGCACCAGAAAGCCAGGTTTTACCAAAGACAACTTCTCTCAGTTCATGTAAGGAGACATAGAAAGGCTTTCTGGCATAGGGGAAAAGATTGTGTTAAACTTTTTATGAAAAGAACAAATTAATAAGAATTCCAGCAACTCGCTACTAAGGCACTGTGCTGGGAAATGGAAGGATACAGAGGTGAGTTGGTTCATGTTCCTTTACAATAACAGGCATGGCAAGGGAATATCCAGGAAGGAGCTGGGGGACAGCAGCTGTATTCACTGCCCCAACCAAGATCTGGCTGTTGGATCTTTATATATCTGCAGTACCACTCAAACATGGTGCCAAGGCTGTTGGCAGACATGCTGTTGTCCTCTAAAATAATTGACTCTTGAATAAGATCAAGGTATTAAATAGAACTACATTAAATAGAATACACAGCTTGGCATTTGTGGTGTGATCCAAGGGCAAGAATCCTTATTGCTTATCCAGTTATCCTGAACTTGTCCTGGGGTAAAACAAAAGCCTCTCTTACACATGGAGGAAACCAAAGGAGTTGAATGAGGACAATTCCTCTGAGCAGTGAGGGACGGTGCTTGTGGGGCAGGATGTGTGGGGGCCTGTGCTGGACTAACTCCTGCTGTGGAGTGGGGTGACATCTCTCCTGCTTCCCTGTTTAATTCTGTGGCTCTAGGCTTGCTGGGAATAGTTTTAAATTCCCCTCCAAGGTCTGGCTCTTGGCAGTTCTCACTGTTCCTGAGCTTCCTGGTCCCTGAGGAACAGTTCCTGTAGAGAAGTCCTTTCCCCTGTTCCTGCCTAGTTCTCCGCTCTGCCGATGTGCAGCTTCCTTTTCCTCCAGGTAGCAGCTCTTTGACGTTGGTTTGGGTAGCTGCAGATTTTGTTTGTGTTGGTGCCTGCATGGTCTGGACTTTGTCAGTGTAGCCACTGGATCTAGGATAAGTTTTTAGTTCCCAACACGTTTTAGGCCAGTTCCTTTACTCTGAGCTGTGCCTTGTGTCATGCTGTGGTATAAAGGCTATTTCAGGGTATCTTAAGCCACCACCTCAGAGGGGAAGACTGTGATGGTGAGCCAGAGAGCACAGATGATGATCAGCAGTCCATTTCATTAGTGTTTTAGACAGCATTGCAATGGAGCTCCCAGGCGCTGGCGTGCAGACCAGGCGGTGACCACCAGCTGCTGGGTGACCCGATTGTTTCGCAGTCGGGAAATCCAAGTCACTGTTTCTACCTCCCTGTTTTATAGTGACCATGGCTCGTGTAGCTGACAACGCAGCTGTGAAGTCCAGAGTGTGTGTCCTGAGCTGCATCCTGTAATGTCAGAGAATGAAAATTGGGGCCCCAAGCCCAGAGTGAGATTGAAGGATCTAGCTCTAAGCTCAAGTCGGTTCCCAGGCTGAAGCATATGAAGGGATTGATCAGGGCCCAAAATCAGCGTGTGCCACAGCAGTCTCTGTATTTGCCTGAGGGAGACACCAAGGAGAGGTTCCAAATGCTTCTGCTGTTGTTTTCTTCCTACCCGTCACAGGCTGGGAATACCCCTCATGGGGCCGCCTGGTTGGAGCTGCTGGAATGGCCCGTGCTCTGCTGCTCTCCTTGTGCGCCCCCCCCAGTGCCCCGTGTCACCTTAGCAGCAGGAGCTAGGAAATCCCAAGCTCCTAGATACATAGAGCTATCCACAAATGGGAAATTGGGCTTGATTCTGTGCTGTGCGGCCCTGTGGCCGTGTCCGGAAGTGTCCCAAGGTCACCTTCCCTTTGCTCTGTCACAGGTGCTTTCCTGCTGAGGAAGGGGCGGTTTGAGGAAGGTGGTGAGGCTGTCAGCGCACTCCCTGAACACGATTGCATTTTCCTGTCCAGAGTGCTGCCAAGGGTAGCACAGGGCCTGGTCTCTGGAAGACAGAGGCAGCTTAGCTGTCTGTAAGCCAAAAAGGGAGGAGAAGGAAGCAGCATGCTGCTTCGGGGCCCTGCTGGGCAGGTGTCTCCTGTCCATGCACCACACTACCGGTTCCAAATGTGGAGTTAGAGTGGAGTTTAGGATAGTTAAGGGAGAACAAGTACTTTGGATTGTTTCTGGAGTCTTATGTAGTTGATGTTCAGCCTTTCTGAAGTCAAACATTCTTACTGAATATTCTCTTTCTCTCTTCCTGCTGAAGAGGCAGGAGTCTGCTCCGTCAGGTGGCGTTGCTCCTCCCTAGCCGTCGCTCCTCTCCTTTCTGCCCCATCCTCCTCCCCGGGCTGCGCAGCCCCTGTGCGGGTCGGCTCCTCAGACGGGGTCCTGCCTGTTTGGCGCTGCCCTCCCGTGGGGCAGCGGTGGCCGCACAGCGTGCTCGCTYGCCTCCTGTGCGCTGCCCACTGCGCTGCCTCGGGGGCAGTGGCACCCGGGCCCCTTTGGCGGCCGGTCGCAGAGCAGGGGTGTGTGCCGGAGCTCCTCGGTGCTCTGATGCCGGTGCCTGTGTCTGCCGAGTCTGGACTGCTCGTGTGTTGCCCTGCTGCCCTCTGCAGTTCCCATCAGCTCCCTAGTCTCACCTAACCTGTGTGATCGGCTTTTCCCCCCTCGCGGCTCATCTAATAAATGTACTAAGTAATCTCCTGAGGAGATCTGCTTGTCTTGGTTAGCCTCCCGCCCTCCTCTCTGGCACTCTGTTTTAGGTGTTTGCAGCCTGCTGGGGTGCAGGTTTGCTAGCCCGGGGCAGGTGGGAGCCAGCAGCCGGCTCGGCAGTGTGTCTGTGCCTAGGCTGAGCACAGCCATAGCGTGTGGGTCTGTCTGCGGCGGAGCCCTTGGCAGGGAACAGGGCGAGCAGAGACCCTCCCTGCCTGGTGCTGTGTGTGGGACGTCCCCAGCCCTGAGGTGCGCCTCTGCCTTGGGGGCACCCTGGGGTAGAAGCCTGGAGCCTCCCTGGTGCGCTGCAAGGAGCAGGGGTGTGCGATTGTACTGGGGGAAAAACAGTTGCTGCACAGACAGAGCTTGCCTCTGCTCATTGTAACTGGGTCACTTGAGAGCGTCCCAGGCCCGTTATGCAAACGGAGGTGTAATTATGCCATAGCCAAGAGCTCCCTTTGCCTTTGGGCTGGCACAGCAGCCCCAGTTTTACAGCCTTATCATTTTAGGCTTATTTAAACAATTTMTGTTTCTTTATATAGTGGTCGCTTGTCACATTTCCTGGTAACTCCCTTTTGGATGGCCAAAAGCAATCCGTCAAAGCTTGTCCTGGGCTTAGGCTTATCCAAGCTGTGTTTGCTTTGCTGGGCAGAAGCGTTTTGCCCTTTGCTCTGTTCCCAGCCCTCACCAGCAGGCTGAGTCTGCCCAGAAGATGCCCAGCCTGAAGCATATTATATATTATCCAGATACCATTATCTTGCTGCCCTAGTACCTGTATGATAATGAAAACTTGCTTAAGAGTGAACAGTGATCTTCTGCCACAGGTTCTTGCTGCTTGTGAGACGCTAGCAGAGGACTCTGCAGTGGATCATGGCTTCTCTCCGCCCTCAGGAGTCCCAGCAGGATGTGTGTTGTTAGTCACTAGTCAGCAGCTGTCACTACCTTGTTCTCCTTGCAGGACACAGTGGTGTCACGGGTGGTCACGTACAGGGTGTCTGGGGTAAAAGTGCCCGGATCACCCCTGGCTTCAGACTGCACCGTGGGGCAGTGGGCTTGGCACCTTCTGGGCGCTGGGTGTTTCTCACTTTCTTGGTGGCCCTGGTGAAACTTAATCCTGAATACAGGATGTGCCTGGTGGTATGGTGCCATGCAGGCGTGGGAAGGAGCATCCCCTTCCCTGTTTCACACCTGGTGAGACGATGTGGGTCATGGGATATACTTGGCTTGTGCTATGTTGTGAACCCTACAGCTGGGTTAAAATGGGCTGTCTCTGTTTGCCTCTAGCCTGCGGAGCTGTTTTCCCTGCTATGATGCCAGGACAGATTCCCGACCCGTCCCTGACGGCTGGCGCGCTGCCCGGGCTCGGCCCCTTGACGGGGCTGCCTGGCACGGCCCTCACGGCGGAGGAGCTCAAGTTCGCCGACATCCGCAACATCGGCGCCATGATCTCGCCACTCCACTTCCTGGAGGTGAAGCTGGGGAAGAGACCTCAGCCCGTGAAAAGTGAGGTAAGTCCCGGGCCTGCAGAGAGCCCCGCAGATGGAGGAGGCTGCTACCCACATGCAGCCTGTCACACGTGCCCTGCCCCATGTTCCTCTCCTTGCTGTTCCTCTCTGTGCTGCCTCCTCGGTGATGTGCATGTGTCCTGGCAGCTGAACCACCAGCATCCTCCTGCTTCCCTCCCTGCCCTGCATCTTCTGGCTGAACTTCTGTCCCTCTGGCCACGAGTGGGATGGAGGATGGAGGCCTTCATGTCCAGCCCTGTCTGGTTCTTTGCGGCCCCTGGTAACCAGCTGAGTGTCACCCTGCAGAGTGGGATGCAGCGGGCCTTTCCCCAGGCTGCAGGGGAAAGGCACCCCGCAGGAGCTGTGCATCCTGCCAGGGGGCTTGCCTGAGGCTTTCATCCTGTTGCGGGTGAAAATGAGCTCCAGAGCTACCAGTGCTGAGCTGCCTCCTCCACTGGAATGGAGTGTGTGGGCGAGCAGACCTAAGTGGAAGGCAGGGATTTGGCTCTTGCTGCAGGCCCTGCTGGCTGGGGCTGCCTCTCTGGCCTGCTGGCGAAGGGCACGAGCTTCACATCACGGTCCTGGAAAGGGAGAGATGGGCAACTTCTATTCAGTACCACAAGCAGTCACATCACAGACTGGAGACATTTGCACAAACTTTCCTTTTGGGATTATCTTATGTCTCTTCTGGCTCTTCAGACCTCACTGTGTTGAGGTATTGAGAGTTTGCATCTCCTGCTCCTTCAAGTGCAGCTGGAAATCCACTGATCTGAAGGCCCCAGAGCAGTGAGTGAATTCTGTCAGCAGGTCCAGTAAGCAAACCTTTTGATGAGTGAACTTGTGTGAGGGTTTTGGGCACTCCCACACTGCAATTGGCAGTCCCAATTGCAATTGTTGTGCACTGTCCAGACACAACAGTGATGGAGATGCCTAGAGATACTTGCATGATAAGAAGTGACCCAGGAGGTGATTGGCCAAACAGGGTGAAACTGCAGTACAGAGCTATAGCCTGCAGGGCCTCACAGCACCCAGACTGCCCTCAGGGAGGCTGCCCGGTCCTCTTCCCCTGCCCCTTGTGGTGGATTCCTGCTGGGAGAACCAGCAGGATAGAGTCTGGTTGATGACCTTTCACTGGAGTCAGATGAGCCCCTTTCACAGCACAGCTTTGTGGAGCTCACCTGGCAGGGAGCTTGGCAGCTCTGTCCATAGGAGCTGAGGCTAGAAGCTGGAGGAGGTTGTCAGCAGGGTCTTGGGGAGCTAAAGGCTCTCTTTCCCCTCTCAGCAGAGCAGCTGAGCTGTCAGCTGAAGCTAATTGCTGTCCTGACCTTTTGGCATGCTGCTTCTGCAGCAGCTTGAATTGCAAATTCCAGGGAGACCTTGCAGCTGGCCAGGGATKTGTTGGCTGGCTGGCCTGGCGCTGGGGGCTGGGGAGAGGGGTTGGCCCTGGCTGATAGGTGGGAGTGCAGTAAAAGACCCGATATCAGCAGTGAAACAGCTGTGCAGGCCTGTGGCTGCATGGCTGAACGTTTGGGATGTCCTCTGTCAGGTGGTGTAGAACCATGTAGCTCCACGTGTTGGAGAAGCGGTAGGGAGCTCTGGGTCCTCTCCTCAGGATACAGCCTCTGTGCTGAGGCACATCTGAGGCTGGCCCTGCAACTCCTCTGGGCATGGGGATGTGGTCTGTGGGGCCCAGTGCCATCAGGACAGGGTTTCTCTGCCCCCAGCAGGTACCGAAAGTGCTGAGTGTCCTCTGGGGCAGTCATTTGGTCACCATGCGGAGGACAGAAAAGGGGAAATGCAGGGGCAGCCTCTGGATGGCTGCCCTCCCTGCAGCAGCGTGCTCCTTCCCCGCGTGGCCCGTGAGGCAGAGGGGCTGAGGGCAGTRCACGGAGAGGGGCACAGCGGCCCCCAGGGAGAGCAGCCGAGAGGCAGCGCGTGAGCCGCCCGCCTGGGAGCAGCCTGGCAGGAGGAGCCTCTCCTGCAGGGGCGCGCGGCCTCGCCGGGGTGCCGAGAGCGCAGGAGGTGCCCGGTGAGCCGGAGGCTGTGCCCTGGCTCCCCCRCAGCACTGTGCGGTCCTGCCGGGTGGGCTGCCCTCTTGGGGCACCTGCAAGTGGCTGCTGCCGGGCTCCTCTCTGGGGAAACCAGTATGGGGTCCTCAGGGACATACGGGGTGCTCCTGGTCCTCAGGCTCCTGAAGCTCCTCTGTTCCTGATAGCCGCTGCCTGGAGCAGTTCAGGAGACAACCTAAAACCTTCTTGCTGCCGAGCTGCCCTGGAGCTCAGCTGTTGAAACGTGCTGTGAGCCATAGGTGGATGCCATCCCTGTGCCTCTAACCTGAGACAAGCCCCAGCCTCAACACCAGGGCCACGTCACCTTTTTGAACAGAAACAGAGGCAGAAAACAAGATGTTGAGGTCACCAGAGCTGTGGACAGAAGAGGCAGACAGACCCTCTGTGGGGTAGAGGGGATGCTCTCTTACTGTTTTCTGCGATGGGGACAAGGAAGGGTCGTTTTTCCATTTAGGCAAAATGGAGCAACAGAATGTGGAAATGTGTGAGTTCTCAGAGACAACAAGACTTGTGCTTCTGCTCTTCTTTCTCCCAGCTCCTGGTACAGCCAGGGTTCTGCTTTGCAGGAAATCTTTGCATGTGTGTTCCCTCTCCCTGCATCCTTTCCCAAGAGCTTCTTGGCCTTTAATGCAAAGGTTATCTAAGGGGTAGAGGGATGGCCTGTAAGTGTGCAGGGAACTATGGCTGCCTTCAATATCCTGGCATCTCTTTGCAAATCTGTGCAGTTTCTGTTTCTTCAGGGGTAGTATCTGGACTCTTCTGGGAGGCTAGAAGGAAAGAAGCCAGCAGAGCATGGAGTTAGAGCCTTCCCGTTCTCTTCTGCTAAAACAAACATCATCCAAGTTACGTGGATGCAGTGAGAGCTGATACCTTCTAGCTGGGTCTCAGAGCATCACTGCGAATCCCGCCCTGGTTCTCTTGCATCATGTATCAGTGCAGTATGCTCTGGGCTGCCTTGGCAGAGGGATGGGTGCAACCTGACTTTGTGTGAGGTCTGAGGGCACCTTGGGCTGACTTTACTCCGTACTTTACCCTCATCTGAAATAGCAACCTCAGTGTCATGCTTTAGACATGCAGGAGAGGAGATGCAAAACCTATTAGTGCTATAAAACTTATTCATTATCCTCTAAAGCCAAATGTGAGGTGTGTTCACCTAGGGAACCCCTTCTCCTTAGCTCTGCCCAGTCCAGGTTTCATCCTGTCCTTCACATCACACTGAGGTGTTTTGATTAAGGGGCTTCGGACTCGCTGAAGGTTTGCAGCTTGCACAACTTTCTGTGGATACTGGAGCTGGTAGGTTTGGTTTCCTGGGGATACCACAGATCTGCCTCTGTATCTAGGATAGGGTGATTACCCGCAGCTTTCTGTCCATGGCATTGAATGCCTCACTTCCCTTTGAAGACCTTAATCCAGCCCATGTACTAGATCAACAGATTGCTGAGGCAGTTGGGATGGTGTGTGCCATAAGAGGTTCACCCCTCTAGGAGAGGTGACCCTTGAGCACATCACCTCGGAGGAGCCTCAGAGRAAGGACACGGCTGCCTTGGCAGGGCTGTTATGCAGAGGGGCTGCGGAGATGGTCATGAAGCAAATGTTGTTGCCACTGCATTTGAAAGGGTGTGTGAAGGAGAAGGGACCAGGCAGCTTAGTGTGATGCTGTGGATTGCAGAGTCACAAGCAGATGAGGATCGATGTCACTTGTGGGGCCTCCAGACACTTGAAACCTTCTTCCCTGCAGCCTCACTGCAAAGTCTGACTTTAGTGTTGAACTCACGGGTCCRTCTAGCACTCAGACCCTCCAAGAAGGATCTAGTTGGGCTTCTCAGATGTGAGTGGGCCATAGGCCTCTTACACAGGCTTTACAGTAATGCCCTTCTTTGTTTTGTGTAGGGTTTTCCAAACCCACGTGGCCTCGTGTGTGTGTGTGTGTGGTTTGAATAAGATAGCACAGAGCAACTGAGTCATGGCAACTAAGACCCTACCACATCCTGCCCTGCTGTAAGGGACAGGAGACCTGTCCCCACCTTACTGCAGTGGCCGTGACCTGGCCAGTGAGAAGCACACAAGCAGACAACCCAGTGTACTGGAAGTGGGGAAGAGCCTGAACCAGCTGGGGCTTTCGGGTGCCTCTGCCTCCCTTGCCCTCTCTGCTGCTCTGAATGACCCTGTGCACTGTGAGCTGTGCCTGTCCGTGGCTGACAAATGGGGCCTGTCTTGCTGGGGGGTCCTGGGTGCTTGGAGTGCTCTTCCCCCTTGCTTTTGCCCCTTGCTGCCCTTGCCTGTCCTCCACCACCTGCCTCCTGAGGGCGGCTGCAGCCAGTCCCATGTGCTGCCCTGGTCTCCCTCCCTGTGCCCTGCGGAGTGGAGTTAGGGGCAGTGGCAGCAGCACTCCTGGCAAGGGTTAGTCCCCATCTCCGGTGAGATGTGCCTGTCCCCCTGCCCCTGCTGGGAGCGGAGCTCCAGCAGTGCTGCGTGCAGGTGGCTCCCGTGCCCTTGTCCTGGGCTAGCAGGGGCCAGTGTGCATGTGCAGCCCCTTCCCTCAGTCCCACGTCTGACAGCTCTGGGCCTTTGTCTTGTTGCAGCTGGACGAGGAAGAGGAGAGAAGGAAAAGACGCCGGGAGAAAAACAAAGTAGCAGCAGCGCGGTGTCGGAACAAGAAGAAGGAGAGGACGGAGTTCCTACAGCGGGTGGGTGCCCTGCCCTGTCCCCAGGGTGCACTGGGGACTGCAGCTTGGGCTGCTCCCTAGACCACATTGTGCATGTTGTGCCTGTCTGCAGGGAATGTCCCTTCCTGAACTGCCCCTCTGCCTCCCCTTGGTCCCCATCTGGGAAGACCCAGGCCTGTTGTTCCMACCTTCATCCTGCTATGAAGAGGTTGGCCTTGTGTGCCCGCTTAGAGATCCTGGGCATTCCCCACATGTGTTGGAGGACGGAGGCCTGGAGGGGCTGGAGGAGGGTTCTGGGTTGGGGGTTGCACCTTACTGCTGCAGTGCTGAAGCAGCAACCCCCCTGGGTTTGTGGTACAGAACACGCAGTGGCAGCAGCCGGCTCCCTGCCCGCGCTCCTGGAGTTGCCCTGCTCAGAGCCCAGACAAGCTCTTGCTGTGAGCTCAGGGCCGAAAAACACCCCTAGCACCCACCTTGCCAGCTCCTTGGTAGGGGTGGTGAGACATGGGCAAATGACACATCTGGGGATAAGGAGCCAGGTCCATGCAGACAGGACTGGCTGAACCTTGCAAAGATGAAAAACGCAGGTTCATTTTCAAATACCCCTTTTAGCCCCTGGAGATCAGCTAGGCAGAGCACTAGGTGCTGTGCAGTGCAGAGACCGGTCTTGGGAGGTGGTTGACTGGATCTTTCCAGCATTGGTGACCCAAGGTAATGGGACCAGGAGTGATCTGCCTGGAAGGACCTGATGTCCCAGCAGGTCCTTGGGCTACTCTTGCACTGCAAGGGCTGAGGAGCAGTGTGGAGCAGTGTTGAGCAGTGCAGAGCAGAGGTAGCTGGCTTTCCAAARTGCTTCTCCTTGCGTGTTGTCCAGGGAGAGTGAAGTCCATGTGTGGTTATGTTTCCGGCCCCACTAGGAGTCTGAGCGTCTGGAGCTCATGAATGCGGAGCTGAAGGCCCAGATAGAAGAGCTGAAACAGGAGAGGCAGCAGCTCATCCTGATGCTGAACCGGCACCGCCCAACCTGCATYGTGCGGACAGACAGCGTCAAGACGCCCGAGAGCGAAGCTAACCCGCTGCTGGAGCAGCTGGAGAAGAAGTGAAGGTGGCTCTGGGCCAGGAGGAGGAGACAGTGGCGTGGGGTCTTCCAGGGTCTCTAACACATGTACTGTATGAAGAACTTTGCACCGAGACCTGGTGCAGCCAGGACCCAGTGGGCTTCCTTGGGGAATATGGACCAAATAAATATGGGAACAGAGAAGATGAGGAACATGTCGGTCATCTGCTCTGAGGCTGAAACCAGGTGCAGGGCTGGCGGCTCTGGTGAGGGCAACCTCTCTGTGATACCTCATCATGGCCCTTCAGCCTGCCCGTGGCCCCAGGAACGCCCRCTGCCGCAGCGCGTCCCGTGAGGAGGAGGAGGACGAGGAGGCACGGGGGGGCTCCCGCCGCTTGCTGTAACGCTGCCTCCAGGGAGCGGGGCCGGCTCGGGGGGACGCGGCCGGGGYGGCAGAGCCGAGACCCGCGGCGGCTCCGGAGCCATCCCGCCTGCCGCCCTGCTCCTGGCGCACACTCCGCACGGAACCCGAAGCGAAGAACCGCAAACACTTGACAYGAGCCCCGTCTGGCGGGCAGGCCTGTCGTGGCACGGTGGCGCAGGCGCCCCTCACAAGCACACTCTCAGTATAATGTTTACAGCCCAGCTGTCCTTGTCGGCCGTGCTTTTAAATGCACATTTTTACACTTTTTTAAAATATTTTTTACAAAGTTTTTATACAGCGATCTCTATATGGATTTATATAATCACTAGATGTGATCCCATAGAAATGTATGTTATGATGGTCTGTTTGTTACAAATGCATATGCCACAGTAATCTCCATGTTGTTACTTGTCCGGTAGCGTCAGGCCCTTCCCTGCGGCACACGGGGAGGGGTCCACGCTGCCTTCCACTGTGGTGCCGCTACCCTCTCCATCCATGTATGTCCTTCATAATACTCAGCTCTGTATCTCAGTAAATGTTACCGTACGTACGCCGCCGCCTGTGCTTTGTGTGGGGCGGCCTGGYGGGAGCTCCGCGTGAGCTGCGGCCTCGGGGGAGCTGCTCCCGCAGCCTTTGGGGTGCTTCTGTCAGTCGCACAGTGGTGGCTCTGKCTGCACTTAAGCAGAGAGTCCCATTTATACGGGGCTGTGTTTAGTAGGGCGGCCACGGCAGGGCTTGCAGGCTGAAATGGCAGAGGTGTGAGACGAGGAGGCCATCCCAGCCGTCTCAGCCTTCTCTTTCGTCCTTGTTTTGGTTATGAGCTTGAACTGCTTCCAGGGGAGACAAACGGGTAGGGGAGGTTGTCGCGGTGTCTTGGGAGTGGTCACACCTTCACAGGAAGAGGTGGAGGGCAGTTCCTCCCCCGCCAGGATTCCTGAGCTGGTGCTGATGCTGGGGACGGTCCCCTGGATGTGCCTGAATGGGGAGTCTCCTCTGAGCGTGACGGCTGCTCTGCCTCAGGTTCAGAACCTCTGCAGYGCTTTCCCCCTCCCTGCCCTGGCTCCAGGAACATCTGGAGGTGCTGCTGGAGCCCTTTCCCTAGGCCATGCATTCTTCATGGTTTTCCTGTCCTTTTCTGTAGCCTTTATCTTTGGAGACTCCCAGAAATGCTGCCAGCTCCCTGTTCTACTGTGAAACCTCTTGGATCCTTTGCAGGCAAAGCCTTTGCAATGGGATGTCTTGTCACYTGGGGCACGTGCAGCAGAGGGATGTGCAGGGAAGGTGTCTGAAATGACCCGGTAGAGAAGAGCATCGTCCTGGCCTTGCTCCCACCCCTTGTCACGYTGCCGTGACAGCCTCCCTGCTGTGTTTCATTCCTCCCGGACCCTGCAGGGGGGCGTGCATGGCTCGGATCCRACCCGCTTTTCAGCTGGTGGCAGTCACCTATCCTGGTGCTTCTGAGGAGTGTGACAGCGCTCAGCGCGCCTAGCGGAAAGGATGCAGAGCTCTTCCCAGGGCCGTGTTCTCTCTCCAGGATTTTATTTCCCCTGCAGAGTGTTCGTGGCAGCAAACTTGCTCTTGTATCCTTGCAGGCCCCTGGAGCTCGCAGCCCAGCTTGAGGTGCTCTGGCCGTGGGCAGCTCGTGCTTCCTCCTCGCCRGGGTGCTCAGCGGCCGTCCCCACATGAACCGTCTGCCCCTTAGCTGTGGGTCCCGCCAGTGCACGATGGGGGCTGGGCTGTCCCGCCCCACCTTRTGGACCCAGCCCGGCCACCCGTGCAGTGTCCCTGTCCCTGCTGTGACTCCCCAGCCCCGGGCGCCTTGCGGCTCTGCTGGCGCTGCCACTGTGAGGTAACGCAGGGGCTGGGGCTCCGTCTGCTGGGCCAGGGTGAGGATGCTGGAAAGGCTCCGTCCCTCGTAGCTGAAAGCCCCTGTGGTTCCTCTTAGGGTACAGGGTCTTTGGTACTCGGTAGGAGCTGCGTGCCGGGGGAGCTGAGGTTGGGGCATCCCTTCTGCCCCACAGCCTGGGGCGCTCCCACACACCTCGGCCTACCTGCTCTCAGCTGTTGCTTTGTTTCTCGTGCCCCTTCGCGTCTGCCCCTTGGCAGAGGTGGGGATATGGCCAGGGGAAGGGAGCCTCGTGGGCATCTCCCGCTCGGTGCCCTTGCTGAGCTGCGGGGGCATCTCCCRGGCAGGGGGGAGCACAGGCGAGTGCACGATGGCACAAGAGCCCTCCGGGGCCCTGCGTTGCTTTTGCAGCCAGACCAGACCAGCTCTCGCTTCTACTGCCGGGCCGTCCCGGAGCCCCTCTGCCTATAGAGGCTGGTCCTTCCTCTGCATCTTGGCCTGCGGGCTGGTTCACAAGCTGGTGCCCACCGGAGCTGGCCCTGGGGCTCTCCGGACGTGGCCACGGGGCCCTCGGGCTGCTGCTGCCTTGCAGTGCCGGCTTGGGCTGAGGTGACAGTGCCCTTGGAGGGCCCACAGAGGCTGCTAACAGCTAAGGGACTGGAAGAGGCCAGAGGAATTCAGGCTGGGTCCCAGCTGTGCCCCTGGGAGGTGGGGCCAGAGCAGCCTTCACACAGGGGCACCGCAGGCCTGCCGCAGCGCTCAGCTCCTCTGCTGCTCCAGCCCTTTCCCATACCGGGCAAAGGATGCCCCAAACGCCCTCCTGGGATGTGCAGAGCCCTGCCGAGGTCTCCCTGCCCTGGCTGCCTCCCAGAGGAGCCTGGCCGCTGCCGTCCTGCTGCGAGCCAGCACGGTGCTGGGCRCGCCGGGGAGCCCGGGCGGAACACGGGAGCGCAGGGGTGTTACTTGGGAAACACGGCGGGCACTTCCCAAAGGCCGGCCGGCCGGCTCAGGGCACCCCCTGCCTACAGCAGGCAGCGGGGAAGCGGAGCGGAGCGGGCCGGGCGCCGGGGGCTGCCCTGCACGTGCGAGGCTGAGGTCGCTCCATGTCCCGGGTCCAGCCCACGGTGAGACCGGGCCGCGCTCCCGACMCGTGCACGAGGATGGCCCCGCAGCCCCGCGCGGGCGGCAGATCATGCTTTTACTGGTGCCCCCATAAACACAGAGCACGAACACCGCGGGTGCCCGGGGCTGTCCCTCCTCTGCAGCTCGTCAGCCTCGAGGTCTGCTGAGGGCTGCGCTCGCACATGCARCCCCTGCGTGTCCACAGTGCTGGCTGCACAGAGGCGGGTCCGCAGCAGGAGGCCCCGGCCCCAGCGCGGGGCCAGGCAAGGGCCTGGACCCACCCCCTGTGTGTCCGGAGCTCCCTGCCCTCCCTGCGCGCTCCCCCTCCGCTCCTGCCCGTCCCTGCACAGCCCCTAGCAAACCAGGCCCGGGGCCCCCCAGCACCGGCGGGAGCCCCCGGCCCGGTGGCCGCTGCCGTGCGGCCGCCAGGGGGCGCCGTGGGGCCACGCGGCGTCAGTGGCCTCTGCCCGTGGGCCCAGTGGCCGCTTCCCGCGCCCGGGCTGCCAGCGGCGCCAGGCACAAGCAGGACGGAGCTCTGCCGCGCTTGCGGCGCTAGAGTGGGCTGCAGCGCCCGGAACCAGCGGTGCCCAGCGGCCCCGTGACGGCCCTGCTCTCACCCTGCTCTTGCCCCGCTCTCACCCCGCTCACCAGCTCTTCTCCCCATGCCGCCTCTCGGCACATCCTGAGGCGGCCGCGGCCCCGACCTCGCGCTGCGCTCCCCGCTTTCCTGCTCCCCCTCACTGCTGTCCTCGGCACGGGGGYACTGAAGGCCACCACGAGGGAGCCCCTCTGCCTCCCTGCTGGCCCTGCCCGGCGCTGCCCGGGGCCCCTCGCTGGCTCCTCCTGCCCTGCCTTGTGGCCAGCGCACGCGGCTGCCTCGGCTGCCTCGGCGCCTGCTCCGCTCCGTGCGGCCGTCCGGCCTCCCCCCGAGGGCCCACGAGGCCTCCTCCCCGCAGCGAGACCTGGAGGCTGATTTACAGCCCTTTGTGTTAATGTTCTCCTCGGTTTGCTCGTGTTTGGCAGACTGCTGCCTCTGCCCGCCGCCGGAGGAGCTGGCCGTGCCTCCGTGACCCTGCAGCGGATGGTGTTGACGAACCTCTGCCGGTGACCGGCCTCTCGGTTCATTCTGAGCCCAGCTGCCCGCTGATCTTTGTGCCTCATCGGTGCCTCTGCCCCTCTCACTGGGAAACACCCCCAAAATCCCCAGGCTCGCTCTTCACTGGAAGCCACGGAAGCTGCTCTGAGGGCAGTGAGCGGCCGCCCCGCGCTGCGAGGGCAGTGGGGCCGGGGGCCAGAGGCCATCGAGACGAGTCGGAGGCCGTTCCGACCRCCTCTGCTCTGAGCCTGGCAGCCGCCGTGTCCGGGTCCCCCTGGGCTGGGGCAGGCTGGGGGGCCCCTGTGTTGGCATCAGCCCTTCTGCTTCCTACTCGGCCTTGCCCGGCGCCGAGTTTGGCGCGTCCCCTGGCTGCACATTTCGTGTGTGGTTGTGGGTTGAGCCGTTGGGTTTGTGTCTCTGCGAGCCCTCGGCAGGGCTGGCGATAAACTAATTCACACCAGCTAAGAACAAGGTCTGCTGAGGGGTTTGGCCCTCCCGCGGGCACCCTGTGCTAAACGACAGGGGGGTTACTTTGGTTTCACTTGTTAAGTGGAGCGGCGGGAGCGGGGTCTGCGGGAGGGAGGGAGGGAGGGAGGGAGGTCAGCACGGCGCATCGCGTCGGCGCTGCCTCGGCGCCGGACAGGGGCGGCCTCGGAGCAGCTCGGTGCCCTCGCGGCTCACCCAAGTTCGCTCCCACCCAGCTCTTCTGGCGGGCTCTGGGAGGACGGGCTGCCCCTGCTCAGGGGCATCGCGCTCCCCAGCACCGCGCCCRCGGGGGCTGGCTGCGAGCGGCCGCCACGGTGCCAGGCAGCGGCAGCGGCAGGAAGGAGGTGAAGCCCTCGAGTCGAGGGCGGCCGCCTCACCCTGCTCGGCGCTCAAGGAGCCGCCATGGGATGGGAACACCCAAGGTTATCGCGCTGATCCCAGCCCTGGCCCCCTGGGAGCCAGGGACAAGAGGGCCCCAGCTCAGCTCTGTGAGAAACCTGGAGCGGCCCCTCTGAGCGAGGGGCTGTGCGGCAGCCAGGTTTCACTGCCGCCATCACGTCTCAGATGAAGTTCAGGAACAGGATCTGTCGCCAGTAACCACCACCTTGTGCTGATGTTATCTGGTTTCTGCAGAATGAACTTGCTGAGTTGTCATCCGTGGCGCTGTCAGGGGAAGTCCTGACTCCTGACACTGCAGTTCCTGCGGCCGCTTTGCCAGAGACCCAATTCCTGCAGCGTTGGCCGGGCTGGCTAGGCTCGCTGGAAACCTGTGGGGACTGGAAAAGCCGGGGTCGTGAGGTGGGATCAGCGGCGTGGCTTGGCCCTCCACATGCCCCGGAGCCTTCACCTTCCGGCTGAGGGTGAGGCGGCTGCAGCTCAGCTCCTCGTGAGGGGATGCTCTTGCCTGAGGAGTTCGCAAGAGCAGGCGCTTSCTAAAGCAGGTCTGGGTGCATCGGTGAGGGCTCCCAGGACACGGGCGCCAGGTTCTGCCATAGAGGAAAGGTCCGTGGGGCCAGCCAGCGTCACTGCCGCAGTTACACAGACATTTACTGAAAACAAGCCACCCTTTTCCTTCTGGGGCAACCTTCCTCGTAGGCGAGCTGAGCTGGCTCCTCCACGAGCTCAGCCTGTGGATGGCAGGATGTGTGTGAGCTGGCGAGGGCCGAGGCCCATGGGCCGGGCGGCATGGCCCCACTGCTGCCGGCGCCAGGCACCGCACGGTCTGCAGGAGCCCACGAGCGCGACAGGACTCGGGGCGGCTCCGGGCATCCCCAWGGCTGCCCCAGGGACACTCCATGGCTGCCGGGCTCGGGGTCAGGAGCTAGGCAGGGAGCAGGGCCCATGTTGRGTCCCTTAGGAGGCAGCGTGCGCCAAGGCTGTGGGGCTGGCGCCAGGACGCTCGCGCCTCGCTGGGCTCCCGCACAACGCGGACACGCGGCCGCCCGCAGCATGCCAGGCTCACAGCTCCACGTGGAGGGCAGGGGCACCGTGCTGGGCTCACAGCTCCACGTGGAGGGCAGGGACACTGTGCTGGGCTCACAGCTCGGCGTGGAGGGGAAGGCAGCCCGGGCAGGGCTAGGGAGGCCCTTGTGCCCTTGTGAGCGCGGTGCTGCCGCAGGCAGYGGTGCAAGAGCCTTCCCGCGGCGCCGAGTCTGCGTCCGGCCGCCCCGCTGCCRCAATGGGAGAGATCCTGGGGTGGGCGCTGACCTACATCTGGGGTGTAGGAAAATTTCCCTGTGAGGAGACTAACAGTCCCACTAGTTTAGAGCGGAAACTGGTGAAACGCCGCGTGATAGCGATGCGCCAAGCAGGGCCTGGCTCGCAGATAACGGCTCACCCCCTCACAAGATGTTCAAAGCAATGGAAAGACAAGTCATTTCAGCCTGGCAAGCCGACACTCTTCTCACCGAGAGAGAACACTGGGGTGTGCAGGTGGACAAGACGCSCCAGCGGCCAAAAATTTCAACAGGCTCTCACAAAGGATGAGGCCAACACATGAAAACCAAGGACACCCAAAAGCCAGGTCAGAGAGTCTGGCTTTAAAAACAACAATAAATAAACAAATAAATAAACAAACAAAGGCACAGCTCTCAACCTGCTACGCTGTGGTGCAGGTGAGGGGAACAGGCAGGAGCTTCGGCCCCTTCCTGAAGCGGGAGCCGGGCGGTGCGGGGGGCTGCTCTCCAAGCCRGGGCCCGGGGTGCAGCGGTTCCCCCTCCCCTTCGTTCTGCAGCACCAAGACGGGAGCTGCCACCAGGAACATGGGGTCAGTGGYGGGTGCGTGTGGGTAGGGGCAGCCCTGGAGGAGCAGCCAGGCCCAGGGAGCCAGTCCGGGAGCGCTTCTTGTTCCAGGGGAACACTGAGGTGAGGGAGCTCACCAGGGCTCCGTAGGCGGCTGCCCCATCCTGCACAGACCCAGGCATCCAGGGAGCCCGGGCACTGCCATGATGTGGGGGGAGGCTGAGCAAGCGTGCATGTAGCCCTGCACCAAGAGCAAYGGAGACCCTCTTGGTGGGGACGATGGTGCAGACATCAGCGCTCTTCATCCCCTGCTGATACGGCTGCCTTGGAGTCTGGCTGCAGGAATGTGCCCTGAATTATCTGTATCCAGTCTTGGGAGGGTTGATACATCTTAYGAGTGTATTGAAGGAATCCTTCCCTCTGGATGGCTCATGGGGCAGTCAAGGAAAACACTTAGGAGTCACATGCTAATTTAAGAGTCGAGAAACACGCTCACGTCTCTGCTCCCACGGCACGGAGCACAACTGCAACCGGGCATGCCCAGGGAAGATCAACCATTCCTGTTCAGGCCGTGATCAACCTGCAGAGAGGGACCTGGGCATCATGGTGGACGACAAGTTGACCATGAGGCAGCAGTGTGTCCTCGTGGCCAAGAAGGCCAATGGGATCYTGGGGTGCATTAAGCAGAGCGTCTCCAGCAGGTCGAGGGAGGTGATTCTGCCCCTCTACTCAGCCCTGGTGAGGCCGCACCTCGAGTCCTGTGTGCAGTTCTGGGCTCCCCAGTGCAGGAGGGACGTGGAGCTGCTAGAGAGAGTCCAGCGCAGGGCCACAAAGATGATTAGGGGCCTRGAACATCTGCCCTATGAGSAAAGGCTGAAAGAGCTGGGCCTCTTCAGCCTGCAGAAGAGAAGGCTGAGAGGGGACCTGATTAATGTATATAAATATCTCAAGACAGGGAGTGAGGAGGATGGGGCTGGCCTCTTCTCAGTGGTGGCCAGTGATAGAACTAGAGGAAACGGCCACAAATTGAGGCACCAAAAGTTYCACAGGAACTTGAGRAAGAATTTCTTAACAGTGAGGGTGACAGAGCACTGGAACAGGCTGCCCAGAGAGGTGGTGGAGTCTCCTTCTCTGGAGATCTTCAAAACCTGCCTGGACATCACCCTGTGCCACATGCTCTAGGGGACCCTGCGTGTGCAGGGGGGTTGGACTAGATGACCTCTASAGGTCCCTTCCAACCTTAAGCATTCTATGCAGTCTRTTCTATATGAAYGCCCTTGAGCAACAGGTTTACTCTTTGATTGATGCGGGTTCCCTGCAGCGCTAGCACAAACCCACGGTGTGATCGTGCTGCCACAGCGCCCGGTGCGTGCTCTGCCTGCGCGCAGCCCGGCCGTGCACCGCGCAGAGGAAGCCCCCTTGCCAGCGCCGGTGCGCCTGCCCCGGGTGGATCAGCCGTTCTGGTTAAACGGGTCACTGCCCTTCCTCTTCGGGCCTTCCCCACCATCACCGAACGAGACTGCCACCGGAATGAGTCAAACCGTCAGACAACATCTGCAGCGCCCGCCGCCCGGCCCCGCGCCTGGACGGCTCCGCCGGCACTCGGCCGCACGGCGGAAGCAGAGGCCCCTTGCTCTGGTGGCGTGTCTGTGGTGAAGCCTTCCCTGTGCCGCCGGGCGGCGGGCGGCCCGCGAGGCTGCCCCGGCAGCTGGACGGGGCCCGTCACACCACGGGGAAGGTCTTGACTTCCCAGTCCAGGAGTCAGGTCAGGTCTACCAYGCTCAGGGATCTGCTCACCAAAGAGCCTTCTTCTCACACCCTGCACATCTGAGTTCTTGCTTAGGAGCTGCTCAGTCCGTGCTAGGAGGAGATTAGATTTTGCTCGGCTAATTAACTGCCCACACGACTGATTGTTTCAGGCCCTGGACAGGAGGAGGGAATTGTGGTTCACCCCACGAATAGCCGGGGCTGGACTCTGATTATCTGCACTGTGAGGCTGAAGCTCACACAGCCCCTGGAGGGCAGATCCTTGCTTGTCCCTCGGAAGGCCCTTCAGTGGGGACGCTCAGGCCTGGCACTTTGCTGTGCACCCCAGTGAGGCCAGCTGAGCCCAGGCGACGTGAAGCACCATGTCCTGGTGTGACCTCAAGCAGGTCTGGACTTCGTTTAGTTTTTTTAATAGTTTGCAATGATACATAAAAATGCATACGAAAGACATTAGTTGCATAACCATCATCATAAAGATCGTATCACCATAACCAGCATCGTAAAGGTCATCATAAAGATCATGAAGCTGCAAAGAGGAGTACCAAAGGCTGGCAGATTGCCAGAGAGGGTTTGTCCAGACAATGTGGCACTGACTGCCTCGTGYGGATCCCGTGATTCCCCCTCCCGTGTGCCCAGGTGGTGCCTGCGGGAGAGCCGAGGCTCCGGTCAGCCCAGCTGCCCTTGTTCCCAGGCAGCCAGTGGTCGGTGAAACCCCCGTCCGCCAGGAGTGCAGGATAAGGATGGACTGTTCCTTGGGTCGAATTCCTCACTCCTCTCCCGGGAGCTGGAGCTGGGTCTGCCCCTGCCTCCAAGTCTCTCTGCGAGCTGCACACACAAAAGCSTTCACGGAGGCGGCGTGTTCCTCATCTGCTGGGGCTCATTTGCAGAAGTGCCCAGGTTTGCAGCTGCACTCACAGACTTCAAGAGCTGGGATTCGTTTAAATAAAGTGCTACAGAGCTGAAAACACTGGGGGCGGGGAAAGGCAGATCCCGGCTAGTTCAAACTGTTTACCTAAGGGAATACTTATCACCCAAATCCCCCCTTTGTCTCTTGTCTCTCAGTTGTTAAAGGGGGATAACTCACTCCCCACACACCTGAAGAGGCAGCTGAGACAATAGGTCCATTAAAACTCCTGGGGCGCTTGCTCAGATGCTGGGCCCTAGGAAGGAGCCCATGAGGAAGGGGGCGGTGACGTTGTCAAAGCGAAGTCTCGGTCTCGGCACCGGCCGGTGGCGAAGGCAGCGCAGCAGCCCCAGCCTTGGGGACAGCCCGGCGGGCGGTGCCGCCGCAGAGCCCACGCGACGCGCGGGGGCCCAAGCGCCAAGAGGCGCCGGTTCTGGCGCRTCCATCCGTGGAGCGCTCCGCCTGTCGCGGACCACAGGCACTGTGTGCCCATGTGTCCTGGCCGGCAGCTCTGCCCACCAAGCACCGAGCGCACTCGTGTGGCCGGTACCGCTGCCCGCGGCGACTTCATTCATGCCACCCTGTGCTCTAACCAGCACCCAATCCCACCCACGAGTCCTCAAGGCTAATGGGGGGAATGACATGCAAATTGCTGCCATTAGCTGAATGGCACAAGAAATTATTTGCATAAAATGCTACATGCGAAGCAGAAACAACCTCAATATTTTGCAGGAGATTGAAGCTGGTWATTATTTAGGTGGATTTTTAAATAGCGCTATTCTTTAAATGCTCATGCAGAGAAAGGACCTGTGGATCGGGCGAGACGCAGAGGTTTGTGCTGCTGCTTTGGGTCTGCAGCGGGCGGGAGGCCTGAGGCAGTAGGTTTACAGTGRGTTTACGCAGGAGCTGTTGCCACCTCCTGCCCTGAGGAAGTTGTTTGCATGGGTGGGATTAGCTKCAGCTAAGGCCCTTGTGCTCTCAGGCCTCTGAGAGTTTCTGTTTTTCATCTTCTTCCTTTAAACCCTGGAAATCCATCTTAGCTGTAACCCGTCCTACCAARGCAGGACTAAACCCACACCGCTTCTGGCAGATGTTTGTTTCCAGCCCCTTGGTTGAAGGGTGGGGAATRACTTTGCTCTGCAGCCGGTGCCAAAGCCTCGCCAACCTCCGTGTGCCTCGAGCCTCACCTGCCTCTTCCTCGCAGCGGTTTGGGCCGAGCAGCTTTCGTCCTGCACAGGGACGTGCAGAACAGCTGACCACTCTTCCCATGGCTTCCTGCCCCACCACCTTCCTGCCCCCACGACTCCTCCTTTGTGGGGTAAACATGCCCATTTGCTTCACTCTTTCCTCCTAGCACAGGTTTTTGTGGGTTAATCCTTTGTGGTGCTTTTCTCTGGACTTTCTTGGTTCTGGGCCCAGCCCCGGCACAGGCAATGCAGAGCACCCACCTCTAGCAGGGCCAGGGGTGCCTGCCCCATCTGCCYGCTCCATGTTGGGTGGCACTTCAGCTAAATGATGCCCTGCAGCTCCTGCTGCCAAGCTGGTTGCTCCCCGCTTGTCGCACGCGCGTGTCGCTGTATTCCCCAGCTGCATTCGCTCTTGCTGCCTGCGTCCTGCAGCTTTTGGCGCGTGTCTCTGGCAGCCCCACTCTCTCCGGCCCTGGCCTGCCGAGGCCCCGCGGCTCCCTGAGCTGGAAATGCTGAGGCCGGCAGGCTCCTTCGGAAGGGACCGGCGCGGAGCTGCTGAGCGCCCTCCGTCCCCCAGAGAGCTCTGGGGAGTGCGGCAGCCCCCCAGAGCCGCGGGCCCGGCAGTAACCTCAGCCTGGCTGCGGCTTCACCAGGGCCCTGCTGCTGACTTCACAGCGCTGTGATTCACACCAGGATGTCCAGGCGATCCCAAATAGAAAGCCAAGGGATGTTGTTCAGTCAGTATAGAGCGAGTCGCCCAAACAAGACGCAGAGAGGAGGGGGCTGGCTCAGGAGGTTCCGGCCTCTCAGGGGAGCAGGAATGAGTCCTGCGGGGGCCGAGTTCCAGAGCCAGGCTGGACGGCTCCTCCGGGCCACCTCCCACGCGGAGCGGGATGGGGAGCRAGAGGGCTGGCACCAGCAGGACAGTCGGCCCCGCTCGGTGTGCGCAGTGCTCGGCTGCCCGCAAGCAGCCCTACAAGCAGACAGCGTGGGTGCTCGCGTGGCCCTGCACGGCACCACCCGCCGCGTCCCGC
>PTEX01000004.1:2501186-2704457 GCA_003342815.1 Eudromia elegans | reverse complement strand
GGCTGGCTGGCGGGTGCCAGCCCTTGTCCACATCCCTGCAGCTGGGTTAGGATCTAGCCGTTCTCGCGGTGCTGGGGCCGGGTTCTCCGCATAGTGGGGACTGCTGGCAGCACAGGCAAGTGCCCGAACCCTCTCTCGCACTCTTGCCCTTTCCTGACATTTCTCGGTCTGCCCAAGCTCTTGTTAATGCCCAGCTAGTGGCAGGCTGGGGGCAGCTCAAGGCTTTTCTCATGTGAATAAGTTCTGCCTGTAGCAAGGTTCTGGCCGGGTTTGTACAGACTGGTCCAGCTCATGCCCCAACAACAAGCTTTTCCATGTCCTGTGTGCTTCCCTTCAGATGCTGCTTTGCTGTGTAGGACGGGAATTCAGCTTATTTGCCCTATAATGGAGCACAGACGCAGCTCCCTGAGACAGGAGCTCTCTCAGTCCCACCTGAGCAATCACAACTTGCAGTGCTCTCCCCAGGACCCCACGGGGCTGCTCTTGCTCTGCTGGTGCTGCAGGACTGCCCTGGGGTTGGGGCAACCCGAGCTCTGCTGCAGGGCGAGAGCGTGGGCTTCCCGGCACGGTGGGGATCCAGCCGTCTGCCCCCCGGAAAGGAAGCACCGCAGGGAGTCAGGGAGCACGGAGGAAGCGGAGCCACGCAGCGAGCGGACGGGCGGCTTGGTGCTTCAGCCGGCGTGACGCAGCCCTCTGCGCGGGCGTGCTGCGCTGCCCTGGGCAGGCTTGCCAGGCCCTGTTTGCACTTGTGACCGTGGTTGCTCTGCTCGAGCAGCCGGGCACGTTCAGAGGGCTCCGCGTGGCAGCGCTTCCAGGAAACAGGGTCCCTCAGGATGTCTYGTGCTGAGCAAGCAAACCCCAGGAGCCACATTTGAAAGCGAGGGCCGCGCTGCCTCGTCTGGGGAGGCTCCTCGTGTTTCCCTGCAGCACACTCGGAGAATAAATACATTCAAGACAATGAAATGCTCTGATAACAGTCCCGATACCATACCCATGCTTCAGGGTGTTCCTGAAAGGGAATAGATGGGCACATATAGAAGCCAACCGTTGCGCTGCCGCGACGAGGCCAGGCAGCTCCCGAGCAGCAGGCCCGCAGCCCCACCGGGCTCTTTCGTTTGGCTTCCTTCCTGTGTTGTCCCTCCAGGTGCCAAAGGCCGCAGGGAACGCCAGGAACGCCCGCACAGCGTGCGCCAAGCGCAGGCTCTGCGCCCTGAGCGCCGGCGCTGCGGGACGGCCGCGCACGCAGAGCTGCCCCAGCCCGGGCTCAGCGCGCAACCGCGACGCGTCCCCTCGCTGCCRGGCGCCTCCTGCCCTGCCTGGCGCCCCGCAGTCCCTCCAGCCCTGCCGCCAGGCACGGCACGCGTGGGCTGGGCATGGAGCTGCCTGGGAATTGCTGCTTTCCATAGATGTGAGGTCCTGTGCTCCTTCCAGTTTCTTTATCCACTTTTCACGGCACCCAGAACTTTGCCACCCTGAAGGTGTGCCTCTCTCCACAGCTAGGGAGCAGATCCCRGGGCAAGGCGGGTGGGAGTAGGGTCCCTCAGCCCTGCGCACTGACGCCGCCTGAGGCTCCACTGACCTCGTGTCAGCTCCTCCAGCCCCAGGGATGCCGAAGGGCTGGCATTCACCATTTCCCACTTGTCTGTCCCAGCCTAACTGCGTCCCTCCTGGCTTGTTCACGCTGCCTTTGCCGTCTACAGGTAGAGGCACAGGCTGGAACATGCAGGAACTGCAGGCAACAACACCGAAGAACAAAAAAGCAAAATGAGTGAATATATATGAGAATATACAGTTGGACGTGAGTCACAGAAAGTAGCAGATGAGAAGAGGAAGAGGCAGGATGAAGCCAGGCCACAGCGTGGACATTGCCCTGTCGGTACATGGACCCTTGGTTCTGATGGTAYGAGCACATGGGAAGGCAAGTAGGTGCTCATGCGCCTTGGCAGCCCCTTGGCCCCGCACGGTGTCCTCCAGGCCCGCTAATGGGGGCTTCTGGGGACATTCCCGCAGCACCGCTGGCCTCGTGGCTGCCTTCCCGGCCCCGGAGTAACAAGGCCCCTAGTAAGGACGGAATACTCTCAGCAGGAATAGACGGGGGACAAACAAGGGATACAAAACAGGCCTGTCTCGTCCAGGGGGCCGTTCCCCCAGATGTGCAGAGGAAGAACAGCACGGACACCCCTCCCAGTGTGCCACAGCATTCCTGCCTCCMGCGGGCTGTCCCGCGTCCCCTCGTGCCAGCTGTGCCGAGCAGGGGCTGCAGAGAGCAGACCGGGAGCCTGGGCCCGCGGGTGACAGCTTCAGCTCCTCAGGGTATCGCTGAGCTCTCATGTGCTGTGGAGGGACAGCAAGGTCTCGGTAGCATCACTGTCACTTCACGTTGCTTCCTGTGCCCAGGGATGATCTTATTCCCCTTATGGACTAGTGGTGAGCGACTGATTCACAGTTCAAAGAGTTGAAGAGCGTGGTCCTAAGGAAAATACCACTTGTACCAAAACCAGTCCTCCCCATGAGCCAGTCTTTGCTCTCGGTAAGACTGGTCTCTCAGAGCACATACACGAGCTATTTGCACAAACAGCGTTTGCGTGGGACCCACCAGAGGTACTGGCCTCGTCCCCGGCACTTGCAACAACAGCACTGGGGCGGTGGGATGGAGGTGGGTGGGTTGTACGGACRTGGGAGGCTGCCTGGGAACTTCCCCGCCGGGCTCAGGTGGCATCGGCCCAGCCTGCCCGCGCGCTGCCGGGGCCGCGTGCGGCTCCGCTCCTCCTGCCGCTGGAATTTCTGGGGGCTCCCAGCGCCACCTCCTCCGCACTCGCCCTCCTTTGAGGGTCCAAGTTCCACAGCCAGAGCTGGGGCTTTTCTTCCTTTACATCTCTGATGTTTGTCTCAGAGGAAACCCATCTTGCTGTTTTTCAAACTGCCTGAAGGTATTTTTCGGGGGTTTTTCAGACTATTTTGAAGATCGTTTTTCCCAGATGTGTGTTTTTTTTCTCTTTTCTTCTTCATCTGTAACTTTCTTCTTCATCTCAAAGTTTCCGGCCACGTGACTTTCAGCTTACATCCCGTAGGTTCTGAGAAACCACAGGAGGCCGAGACCTAAAGGGAAGGTGCAGAGGCTCAGAGAGGAGAGGCAGAGAAAGTGACAGAGAGGGAAGAAGGACAAGGTGCCACGAGAAGGGACAAGAGCAGGGAGGCAGAGGTCCATCTCAGAGGAGACACAGAAGGGAAGAAAAGAAAAAAAAAGAAAAAAGAAAAAAAGACACCAAGCACTCCAGGGGCGTAAAGGAAGTGGCAGTGGCCCGGGGAGGCAGAGACTGAGCCATGCCCCACAGCTCCGACAGCAGCGACTCCAGCAGCTTCAGCCAGTCACCCCCGCCCAGCAAGCAGGTAAGGGGGATCCCTCACAGCTCCCCTGCTCCCCAACGACCCTCACGGACGGGCAGGGGCCGGTGTGGTCAGCGGGAGGAGGGTGAGAGCCGGGCATCCCTGGCTGGTGTTTGCCCAGCGCGCACAGTGGGGCTTTCTAGGAACRGCGCTGGGGCAGAGGGATGCGGGGCCGGGCAGCGGGCCTGGGGCAGGAGCTGCGGCTGCCACACAGAGCTCAGGTGGAGAAACACAGCACGTTGTTGTGGCCGTGCCGGGGCGGCTGCGGTGCCGGGACCTGGACACCGCGGGCCATGTGGTGCCCATCCTGCAGCCGGGAGCCAGGAAGACACAGAGCAGGAGCCGGTGCTTCGCCAAGAGCCGAGCACCCATCTCCTCTCCACAGAGCTGGAGGGCTCCAGGGAACCTGAGGACTTCCCATGGCCTCAGACCTCAGTCAGGGACCGGGAAGAGCCCTGGCACGTTCAGTCTGCTCTTCCTCTGTTCAGCCCCAGACGGTTCTCATCTCAGAGCAGTGCTGGACAGAGCTGTTTTGTACCAGCAAGGAGTACCTTACTGGTAGGTCTTCCGCTGGCAGATCCTGACACATGTCCAAGGTGCTCCCATCTCCTGGCTAAGCTTCATCAGGTTTATCGTTTGCTCTCTGGCTATAGCTGGAAACACAGGCAAGTATCTTTAGTCCAGAAATCTCAGGACCAATCAAGGCAAACGATGAGGTCTGCCCCTGGATGAGAAGCATCCAGGCAGAGAAGGGGATTAAACAGAGAAACTGCTAAAGGATAAGGATCAGATCTGATGCAGGACTTGGGAGCTCCCATAGCTGTGAGGTTTGTGAAGCACTGAAGGGAAGGATAAAACGGTTAAGTTCAAAGAAAAGAAAAGCTCTTGGGCGGGGTGGCGGGGGGAAGAGGATGTGCACAGACTGATGGGCTGGGAAGATAACTCTTGTGGCTGAATTTCATAGTCCTGTGGGGGAGAGGTGGTGTGAATGTTAGAGAGTCCACAAAAGAGACAGTGACAATGTGAAAACAGAAGATGAAAGAGTCTGAATGACGGTTTTAACTGTCAGGAGGCAGCTGAAGGACCAGATCTGAGCAGGGAACTGCTGCTGTGTGAAGCTCGTGACCTTGAGCAGGGAGAAGTGTGAGCTTCTCAGCCCAGGGGGCTTGGGAGCGTTGCGGTCAGCAGGTTAGAGATAGACACTGCTACTGAGGGACTCTGGAAAAGAGCAGGAATAACAGGGGATAGTTTCACTGTGGAAGT
The DNA here is from genome assembly GCA_003342815.1 of Eudromia elegans. Taxonomy (NCBI): domain Eukaryota; kingdom Metazoa; phylum Chordata; class Aves; order Tinamiformes; family Tinamidae; genus Eudromia; species Eudromia elegans. Next base: position 2,699,807 of record PTEX01000004.1, on the reverse strand, counting down.
TATTTAAACTGTCAGCTTGGGATGCAATCTTATCACGTTCCCTCAAGCCATAGCCCACATCTGTATCTTGGTAAAGGCAGAGTCATCCATTTCCTGCTGTGCCAGGAGGACTAGGGTATCAGATATGCCCCTCCTGGCAACAGGGATGCTAAGAGCATCACACCTTCCTGGGGCAGGGCTTTACCCTCATGCTCAGGAGCTGTGTCCCATGTCCTGTGCGTCAAGGATGTTTCTTTGGGGCTTCTCTTCTGTCTCCCCTTCCCACCTCTCCCAGTCCCTCACCCCTGTGCCGCTGTTGCAAGGGGAGTGGGGGGCACCCCGACGTTTCCACACCTTGTGTTTCTCTAGGACTCTTCTGATGACGTGAGGAAAGTTCAGCGGCGGGAGAAGAACCGCATCGCAGCCCAGAAGAGCCGCCTGAGGCAGACCCAGAAAGCAGACACGCTGCACTTGGTGAGTGCTCCCATCCCTCCCCTTCCTCAGCCCCGAGCGCTCAGCCTAGAGCAGGAAAAGCAGGGGCCAGGGCAGGGTGGAAAAGTCAGCGCTGGCAGCAGCTAGAGCACACAGCCCCCCGTCACGGGCAGGATCTCGCCGTGCAGTTGCCCAAATACGCTTGCCCTTCAGCAGGTGCCCAGGGAAATCCTTCGCTTTTGCTGCCACATGTTGTAAGTTTCCACTCAAAGCTTAATTAATGTCACTGAAGAATTAAATGCTTGTTTTCTGGGGAAGGACAGTCATTCCTGGCTGTGTGTGTTTGGGCAGCGTTTTGTGGACAGTGTCAGTTCACGGTGTAGGGCTCCTTTGCATTTTGGGTAAGTGAAATCCCACGTGTATCTGGCTACTGGTGATCTGCAGAGAGAATGGGCAGCCTGCAGTGGGCAGGGGCCTCTTTGTCCCTGTGCTGTGCTGGCTGCTCTTTGAGAACAGCCAGGGCTGTGTTCAAGAGACTATCCTTTGACTTAGCATTCTTGGCCCTGCCATTAGCCTCCACTTTGGAGAAGAATTCTTGTGAAGACGCCTCTGAATCTTCCTTCCTGTGTAGTGCCCTCACTTCTTGCTTCGAACTGTGTTTTAGTCTTTTATCAGTAGCTTATTACCCTTCCTGGGATGACACGGCTCTAGGCGGATCGTGCTCGATCTGACAGCATTGTGGCTCTGGGTGACAATGTCTGAGAGGGTGAAATGCACATCCTTTCCTTSTTGTCAGTGCTCTCTCTAATGCCATCCTTGAGGTGGACACGAACTCTGATCTTCTCCCAAGAAAATCCCTCATGGCTGTGCACCGAGCAGAAATGGGCAGCTCTTCTGAGGGCAGAAAACCAACCCAGAAGAGGTTGCTGCTGGTCAGCTGGCAGTGATATCAGAGACTCTTTGCCTGCCCCACGTCTAACGAACACAGGACAGGAGCAGCATCTCAGCTCCATCCTACACGATGAAGGGAGGATGCTTGCAGGCAGGGAGATGGCTGGAGGAAGTAGAGGCAGACAGAAAAGTAGAGGATGCACATTGAATTTGTATCATTTTTTTTCAGCCCTTGGCCACAGTGACCCTCTGCTGCTCTTGGGTTCACCCCCTGCGTGCCCAGGTTTGCTCAGCACCGGGGATCACGTATCTCTCTCTGATGTGGTTTTGCTCAAGAGTGGGGCTCAGCTTGGGCTCCTGTTGGGGTGACAGYGGGGGTGAGGAGCGGGTGTGCGAGGAGCCCCAGCCAGCAGAGCAGCCTCCTGCAGGTGCTCGGGGCCGTGCTGAGGGGCAGGCTGAGGGGCAAAGGCTCCGCTCCGAGCGGTGCTGGGAGGTGCCGCGGGGCGCAGATCGGACGGCTGGAAGACGAGGAGGATTCCAGGACCCCGCAGCTGCGTCCRTGTTGCTCATCCTGCCTGGCTTGTGGGGCCTCCCTCTGCCGCCTGCCCGTCTCGTGGGTCCCGCCCGGGCCACCAGTGGCTCCACTGCCCCAGCCTGGTGTGCCCCAGGCTGCCATTGGCAGCAGTGGACACAGGGAGGGACGCAATTCGCTCGGGATCTCTGAGACCAGGCTAAGCAGCTTTATCAATCCCTCTGTTGTTGTTATTATTAATAACAGTAATAATTCTGCTCTTCTGAGGCCTCGGTTTCTCTTTTCTTCTGACTCAGGCGCCTCTCCCTCCGCACTCGCGCCGCGTAGCTGGTTTCCCCGGCTGCTCGCAGGAAGCAGTGAGTCTCTTCTTTCCAGGGCAATGACAGGTTTCCTGTGGCAGGTGGTTTTCTGGTTAAGGACGGCGGTTATTTGGCACCCCCCGCCCTGGCGGCGGCCGCGGGGCGCGCGGCTGCGTGACAGGGAGCCGAGAAAGCCTGGGCGGGAACCCGCCGCAGTCACTTCTCGTAAGCGGCGCCGGGGCGAGCGCTGCTGGGGCCGAGCGCCTCGCGGCTCGCCGCCGGCCCGGCCGCCCGGGGGAGGGGGGTTTGCCCAGGCGCCGCTCCGATTTGCCGGAAACACGTAATTCTGGAAACTCTGCGGGGCCGGGAGCCGCCCGGCAGTGACCCCAGCGCCCGCGCGCGCCTCTTCCCGCTGCCGCTCCGGCCTCGCATCCTGCTCGGGGCTGCGAGCGCGGCCGCAGCGCCATCGCTCCCTCCGCGGCCCCGTCTGCTCCACAAGGGCCTCGTGCAGCCCCCGCGGCTGCTGCGCGCACAGGAGGGGCAGCGTGCGGGTGAGCGGCGCGCGCCGGCCCCGCGGCCTGCGGAGCACAGCCAGGCACGGCTCCGCTCCCTCCAGCCCGCAGCGGGGCGGGAGAAGCCCGGAGGAGAGGAGATGGAGAGGGCATCTGATTAATGTGTACAAATCCCAGAGCGGTGAATGTAGGGAGGAGGGGGCCAAACGCTTCGCGGTAGTGCCCAGTGACAGGACAAGGGGTAACAGGCAAAAGCTGAAACACAGGAGGTTCCATCTCCATGTGAGGAAGAACTTCTTTCCTGTAAGGGTGACGAGGCCCTGGCACAGGCTGCCCAGAGAGGCTGTGGAGCCTCCTTCTCTGGAGATCTTCCAAACCTGCCTGGATGCCACCCGCTGCTCCAGGTGTCCCTGCAGGGGGTTGGACTGGATGATCCACAGAGGTCCCTTCTGACCTCAACTATCCTGTGATTCTGTGGCTTGCATGCCGGAGATTTCACCAGCCCCACGCCGTGGGGACCTGCCTGCCCGCACGCACTGCGTTTATAACAGTGTAAAGCCAGCAGCTCCTGAGCGAGCCCAGGTAGYGTAGGGAGATCAGAAGGGCCTCGACACATTGCACTGCAGTGTCATCATTCAGGGAGACACATGGACTTGGTTTCTCTCGTGTCCTATGCCCAAGCACTGCAATATAGCAGGGTGACAACCAGCACCCTGGGGCTGCCCCATCTCGCCTGGTCGTCTCTGCAGGGTTTTGTCCCCTGCCCACATCCCCAGCTCATGCTGGTGGCTCCGTGCTCAGGAAGACCCTGTGGTTTTGTCTCCACAGGAGAGCGAGGACCTGGAGAGGCAGAACGCAGCCCTGCGCCGGGAGATCAAGCARCTGACGGAGGAGATGAAGCACTTCACCTCCATGCTGAGCTCCCACGAACCGCTCTGCTCCATCCTGGCCGCGGCGCCCCCGCCGCCCCCGGAGGTGCTCTACGCCGCGCACTCCTTCCATCAGCCCCACATCAGCTCCCCGCGCTTCCAGCACTGAGCCGGACACTCAGCCCGCGGGCTCTGCAAGTGGCCAGAGCCACGGCGCGGGGCTTGCTCTTTCGCCCAAGGCGGAGGGGCGCACAGGCACCCCTTCTCAAAGCGCATGCTCTGAGCGACTCCTCTAGGACTGGTCCCCTGTACACAAATGGCAGAGCCACCAGGAGGCATCTTTCGGCAGCTTCCAGCTTGGATCCTGGCAAAGAAGAGGCTTTCGTCAAAGGGCATCAACCCCCTTCCCTGGAGCTTGTGCTGGGACACTTGGAGGAGCGTGTGCGAGAGGGGCAKCCCCACTGTGAGCAGCCCCGGAGGCGCACAAGAGACGGAGCTCCAGCAAAGGAAGGGGAATAGGGCGGAAGGGAATTCCAGGGGCCGTAGAGTACCAGGGCAAAACTGGTTTATTTTTGTAAAATAAAGATTGAAAATACTTAACCCCTGTGTCCAAAATGGGCTGAGATACTCCTAGGACGCTGTGTGCTGCAGAGGGATCCCAGGCAGGCTCAGGGGAGAGCTTGGTGTGCTGAGGGCAGCCCTGAACATGCCAGCATCCAACCCAGGGGCAGCAGCCGCAGCCTGCACTCAGTGGGGCTCGTGCACGTGGGGATCGGTCCGTGGGGAGATGGAGTCACAGGGGGAGATGGAGTCTTCCCTGCTACAGGGCTGGCCTTGCCGTATGAGTYCGAGTTGCCACGTAGCATCACAGCTCTCAGCCCTGCTCTGCTCTGAGGGTCACCTAAGCCCTACTCTGCCAACGGGCGGGCAGCACAGTGCCCTGCACTGTCACCTCCCGTGCTGGCCCCGGAGGGCGAGTGGAGCCTCTAGCGTGATAACCGGTGCAGCTGGGAGGGAGCACGGCAGCGTGATGGTCTGTGCAGAGCACATCGATTCTGCTGGTCTGACCTAAGGGAAACACAGACCTGCCCATACGGGTGGTCTCTGCATCTAACACTCCAACCAGCCAGCAGTCTGTCTGTCTGTCCATATAGTCCTAGTCTATACCCGAGTTTGAAAGTCACCTGCCCATGCAGGGCTGACTTCTAACCCTGGCTCAGGACTACCGCCCTCTGTAAGGACCAACAGCTCCAACTTTTTCAGCATGGAGTACCACAAGCAAGTGTTGCTAAAACAGCCTTCTGTGCACTCTCAACTGAGGATCTGAGCTCAATGGGCTCATTTTTTTTGGATGTCCGTTTTCCAGGTGCAGGAAACAGAAGAATTTCCAGATGGACTTTTGCCCATCATCGCAGCCCTCGAGAGCATTTAGGAAAGGCCTGTAAGGTGCTGTGCCTTGCCCACTTGCTCTGTCTAGTTTGCCCCAGTGCACAGGGTGATAATCAAGCACAGCCATCCTTCAGAGAGTGCTTCCCAGACAGTGTCCAGGACGTGCTGGGATTTTCCTGCTCTGCGCTGTTGAAGATGCCTGTAGACCTACTGCCTCCTGCTGGTGTGCTGGCATGGGAGCACCACGGCCTGGGATGCCTGGTTGTCAGCACACGGGCCTGAATGTCACCATCCTACCAAAGCAATGTCCGCCCTGAATGATCCTGGCCTAGACTGTGCAGCTCTAAAAATCCCCGCAAGAGGTGAGGCTGGTGGTTATTACAGCAGGGCATCCATTCATGCAGCAAACTATTCCCTCCCGCAGGCCATGCTTTGAGTCACCCAGGCTGCAATGGCCTTTCCCAGACTGTGTTTCTCTGGGATTTCTCCCTCTAAATTTGGAAGAGACAATTGGCAGCAGCTCTACAGGCCTCATCTTAGTTTTGCTGCTAAAAAAAAATCTCCTGTTCCTACAGCTTTTGGTGGGCTGGCTCCTGTTTCCTTCACTTACCCTTCCCTCGGCTGTGATGCCCTCATTCTTGCYGGGTCACAAGGAATGACAGAAAAGAGCTATTGTAGCTTGCTTGGGGTCTGCCTTGCAGAGCACCATAGAGGCACTTTGCTCACTGAAAAAGGCATCAGAGACCTAACAAAGCTTGCACTGATTTAAAGCACACTGTCTTCTATACTAGTGCAGAATCTCCATCCTTGCTGCCAGCCTCAGTGTTTTCTCATGGCTTTAAAATGCTAACCTTGGTTTTAGCTGCAAATGAAGAAGATCCTACCTGATGCACACGCACTGCCTGTGCCCATGGGGACACAAAGCCAAGACTCCTGTCGCAGAGCTCTCAAAGTCTGAGATCTTGCAGGTTGGGTGGGGTTCTGCATAATGACCCACAGAATTGCTAGACTACCCACTGGTAACGTCTCAGACTTCTTACTGCAACTCAGAACGAGAATAAGTGGTGAGACCGGGAGACGGATTTGCAACAACATCCTCTCCAGAACCTAAACAATATTCTTGGCACCCTCCGCTAGGGTGCCTGCCGTAGACACATGGGTGTCTGTGAGCTGGAAGACCTCCAAGCAGCCTTGTGCTCAGCCGTTTTGGCCTGCCACTAGACACAGGCTGGTGCCAAAGGATGTGTCTTCCAATCTGACCAACTGTCTTTGCCCTAGTTATGCTCTCAAAACCATCATCGCGGAAGAGGATCTGCATGGTTCAAGCGGTTTTTGCCCTCTTAGTTGTTTCTGGTGATCATTAGGTGTTTCGCATTGTTATGAAGAACGGTTCCCCTGGGAGACAGACCTCAGCACAAAAACAACAGGGGACAACAYCTCTGCTCAGGGCCACCAGCCCCTTCAGCCAGTAGCTTAGATAAAGCTCCTTTGCTGGGGCTGTTTGCAGAGATGCAGCAGGTGCTTCTTCAGGCTGTACTAAGAGATTCCTTCTTATCTCTGCCTGTGCTGTGTCTCACTCCTGCCCTCCATTCAAGGCTCCTCACAGAAATAATTGATTCAGAGATATCCAAGTGCCTGTCCTGGGGTTGGGCCCTCCCTGGTGTCAGATAACGAACTGCTAATGAACTCCAAAGGGGCAAAGGGCTGGGCGGTGGCCACCTCAATCACCTTCCCACCCACACCATGAGCTCTTTTGCATTTCATTGCAAGGCACCTYGCATTTCTAAGGGGTTGTGTGAGTATTTTTCCAACCGTGTCCAGCTGCAGGGAGCAACCTGCAGCTGGAGGGCACAACCTGGTTTGATTTTTGTCCTAGTTTGATTCTGACAAGTTAAGGCCTAGTGTTGACACCTTTTCATCATATTATATACTTCCACATCATGGAGCTTTCTCAAGGCAGCAAAGGGAGGCTGAAGGCTCATGGTGTGCAGAGAGCCCTGCTTTCAAGCAGAGGAGGGATGGGGGAAAGCAGAGATTGCTCTCCCAGCAAGCACGTGCCTGCTAAACGCTGGATTTGTGCGAAACACTGTGTTTGTGCTGGCCTCTGCTGGGCACAAGCAGAGCTCTCCTGGCTCCGACTGTTCCTGTTTTGGAAAACTCCTTTTAGTCTCTAGTATGGAAGAGCTGTTTTAGACAGATCAGCCTGGCTATTACAAGGCACTTTGGGAAGGTCGGGGCGGATCAGAGACAGTGTGTGTGAAGACCCAGGTGGTGTGCATGTGTAATCACTGCCCCAAGTGGCGCGAACAGGCCCAACCATAAGCACAGAGCTCTGGCTGCTCTGGGCCTCCTGAAGCTTCAGTAGCTTAGGCCAGGCCTTGGTTCCGCTTTGAGATCCTGGCAGGTTTCCAGCTCTGCTGAAGAAGATGGGGTGCTCAGCTCGGCAGTGCCCAGCACTTCCTACACCTGTAGGGCTGGTAGGGGCTGGTGTGGACAGGGCTATGCCAGTGGCAGGGAAGTCTGAGCACAGGAGAGAGTCACAGGAGAGCAGTGAGAGCAAGGACAGCTGGCTGATTTGTTTTGKTTTTTGTTGTTGTTGTTTGKTTGGTTTGTGTGTGTTTGCTTTTTAACAGAAAGCAGAAATCTGACCGAAATCCTGGCTAACCTCCAACCATGACTGCCTTTCTTGACTCTGTGGAATATAGGAAGTGAGAATGGTGGATTTCACTTATGGGATACCCAAGAGACCACTTGTAGAAGTGCTTGGGCTGGATTTCTGGCTGCCTCAAATGCAGTCAGTTTGAGTTTAGGAGAGCAGTGAGGGCAGGTGGAAGGTGGCACTGGGCTACAGCGGCCTGGTGCTCTTGAACCTTAGTGACTGTTGCCTCYAAGTTTATGCAACTGGTGTCCTCTCTGCAGTCAGACAACACAGAGGTTTGGCAAATACCTGTTGGTACAGGTAGAGGGCGGAGATGTGAACTGAAGGACGCAGGAGTTACTTTTTCTTTTAAGGCTTTCACTGAATCTCATCACCTCCTGTAGACGTGACATCAAGACAATGCTGCGCAGAAGGGAAGTCATTCAGAAAATATGGAGGGTGCCGTAATTTTCTGTTTCTACCCCCCTAAAATCACAGGCTCAGCACTTTGCAAGTACTCAGTATCAGCATGTCAGGGCTGTTTCTATAGCAAGATGAATGCAGATATGACACTYAGTGCTGCCTTAAGCTTACTGTATCTCCCCACATGGGAAGCCTGGGCTGATCTTTCATGCTTGGTGTTCCCTTCCTGTATTCTTCTCCTCTGTAAACTCCYAGTATTCCAGGTGCCAAGGTGGGAGAAACAGTGCCTGTTGTCACCCACAGGAAGGTACGTTCAWCCTGTGTCTGGCTGTTATGATCCCACTTGTCATCACTATGATGCCCCTGCCTTTAAATCCATTTGAATTGTGAATTTCTCTCTTGGGGCAGAAAAAGGGGTACTACCCAAGCACGAGATGTGCAGGGGCTGAGGAGAAGATGTGTCAGATTAGACAGCTCTCTGGTCGCCTTGCTCTAGCTCCACGGTATTTATACACTTCTTCTGCAAATCCCACCTCRCAAGTCACTTCTGCTACTAATGCCACCTCACATCAGCAAAAGGATCATATCCTTTGTGTTGAACCAAAGCAGCAGTCTTCAAAGGAGACCTGTGCTTTTCTAAAGTGATTGTAGTGTTCAAAGCAGTGCTCATCATACAAGAAGGCTGTATAACTACCAATCTTCCAGGCTGACGCTGAAGAAGATCAGGAGTCACTGTTGCAAGGCAAAGCGTTTTTATATAACAAAAGCTGTTCAGAATAGGAAAAGCAAAGCATGGTATGAAATAGTGAGGTGTTCTCCCAGCAAACAGCACAGTACTTACTTTGACTGTTGAGTCTGCTGTACAGCTGCCTTTTATTTATCTACAATCTTGAAGAATGGATTTGAGAGTGGGGCAACTTTTGTAGATRAACAAAAAATTATTAACCTGCCAGACTAAATGCTAGAGGTTATATTTTTCATGTTTTTTCCCCATCAGAGCAGGGTTAGAACCAGTGTGTTAAGGTTACCACAGAAGCATACCATTTTCCTCACAGTTCTTTKTTATAAACTCCAGGTGCTAAGAGACATTCACCGTAGAGTAAAGGCATGTTCACCCCAGCTCCTGTAGCAATTMTTTTCTCTTTCCTAAGACCTAATGAATCTTACTTCCCACCCCCCCCCCATGATCATAAAGTATCCTGGTCCATGCAGTATTTGTCCTTGGTKGTCATTTCTTTTGAAGAAAAGAGTATAGAGGAAGAAGAAGAAAATGCATGTTTTACAATGCATTTCTATGCATGTATATCAATGCCAATTTCTAGCACTCTTTACTTAGTAATTAATACCAGCTGCAGCATTAGAAGACAAAAAGCTCTTTTGTGTCATTGGCATGAACTGGTATGACTCACTSAGATCAAAGCTGGAGGATGCTGAGTAAGAAGGGCTTATATACTTTGAGYTTTTGGTGTTTGGGGTTAATCTATGACCCTGATCTAGATTGGGGATGTACATCTAGATGTACATGGATGTACAACCTGGGCTGAGGTTTGAGTCTAGCTGGCTCTTTTTTTTTTTCACTTCTTGTATTCTGACCTAAGCAAAGAGCTCTTCATGTTTCACATATGTGTTTGGTGCACAGCAGAATAGGGTAGTTGCATTCAGTGCCACAGCAAATAGAGGCCATGCATGTGTGTCTTCACAGCTAAGTGAATCTCCAGAGCTTTTTGCAAGCWCAGTTTGAGAGTTGGGTTTAGAAGCTGAGGCAGTGCAGCATGCTAACCACAGCTCCCCAGCTTTTGGATTACAGCTGGTTGTCATCCAGCCAGATCAGCGTGGGACAGAGCAAGCTGATACCTGTTTGCAGAGGCTGTGCAGAGGTACTGTAACCACGCTGTGTCTCAAGCAGTGGGAACTAACCAACAAGTGGGAACTGTAAGTCTAAGTGCAGTTCCACACTCTGCACTTGCTCCATTTCCCRTCCACCCCCCCTTTCTTTTTCTTTCCTTTTTCTTTTACAAGAAGACATCTATAAGCTGACAAATAGTAGCTCCTCAGTCACGTAGTCCCACGTGTCTTTGCAGTTCAGGCTTGCATGATTCATCCACCTAAACATCACACCTGAACTGGACAGGGTTACATTAAAGCCAGGGGTGTGTTAAAGCCTCATTCTGAGCAGAGAGATCAGCTCAGCAAAGGTATGGCAGCTCATGCTGCTGTTGGGCAGGCCAGCATAGACAAGGTCATGTGGTGTGAGACAACCAGCCAAGGACAACAGCTCTACCTCTGGCAAAGCCACAGGCAAACCATGTTAATTCCCTGTGCCACAGTTTCCTTTGTAAAATGGAGGCAAATAACATGTCCTCGGCRAAATTCTCTGAGAGCAGGTGAGACATACTGAAGAGGAGCAAACTGCTGTTTATCTTCTTTTACCTGCAACCAGAATTGTGCTTTTGAAAGGTCTTAAATTTTGAAGAGGACAGATTTGGTCCTCAAAGTTACCCCCTGAACAGCTTTGGTGGTGCTGAGGTCTGCAGCGCTCTCTAGGTTAAGTGCAGAGCGAAGCCTTCATGCATTTTTGCATAATTTTGAATGTTGCACAGCCTGCATGCTGCACTGCTGTAAAACTAGGTATCCATTACCGTAGTTGTGTCCAGATTTTTACACAGAAAATATGCCAGGGTTCAGAGTAAGAAAATAATTGTGCCTCTAAGCTGTATCTATGAACTAATACCTGGCATTTGCTGGGTGTACAGGCGGGTGTGCAGCTTGCTGGTCCGCAGGGTGTAGGAGGTGCAGGTGCCAGCAGAGGGCTCAGAGCTGTCCTCCCAGCTCCACAGGGGACAAGGCCGGCTTTGTCCAGCTGCATGCTATGTTGGACACTTGTCCTGGCGCATCCTGCTAGGAGCAGGGAGCCCCTAGCTGGGAGTGTGCCCTGCGGGGCTTCGAAGCCTCCCATTTGGCCTAATGATACAAGCACCTGGTTTCTAAAGCCCTCTGCTATAGCAGGCTTGTAAAAAGGAAGAAGAGAGCACATGAGAGGGAGATCCCTGTACCCTGTTCTGGAGTCCTGGTTGGATTCTCGGTACATGCCTYTCTGTCTAAAGGGACTCAGACTGGGGCTAACTTGCCATCTGTGCCCTTCCCCAGTGCCAATCATTATCAACCTAAACCGATGTGCAGCTCTCCCTTTTTTTCATTTTGAAAATGTGATGTCTACTTTACTCTTAACAGCCTCCACTGACAGAGATCTCGTAATCTTCCCTGCAACATCTGTTATTGAAGGCTTTCTGGAGGAGATCTAAGACCCSTTCTTGCCCTCTGCCTGGTCAGTGAGCATGTGACGGAGCTCCGTGTGAGCTTCCCTGGCGAGGTCTTCGAGCAGAGGCACAGGTCGCTGTGCTGAGAGCCTGGGTAAGGTATGTCCTGTGATCCAGTAGGCTTGGACTCTTTCCGCTTAAAAGGATCCCAGCTTCCCCTGAACACTCTGTAGGAATGTGTGCATGGAGGATTCTGAGTTCTAATCCTCTCAAATCCAGTAAGTCCCCAGGTAGCTGTTTMCCCCCATCAACCTTCCCCTTTTAATGGGGGAAATCTGATCCAGTGTGCAAGGGAAAAGAGATCCAGGAATTATTCTTTTCAGCAAAATTTTCTGCTGTGCCACCTTCACACTTTCAAGACCGATTTCCTCTATCTACCCTTTCAGTATTGCCATTCCTTGCCATTAAGGCCTGTTGTCATCTGCTAGAAATCAGAAAGCTGGGTTATCATTTCCAGCAGCATCACTGAAGATTGTACTTATTGGGTAGCCTTTGAGAAGACAGGTTGCATAGCAAGGCCTATTCTTCAATCTGTACATGAGACAAAAAAATGCATGTAAGTCATAAGAATATAACATATTCCAAGAGGGTCGAAAGCTGCCTTAAATCTGTCGGGGAAGGCCGAGGAGCTGCTCGGCTCTATGTGTTGGCCTGTGCTGTTAAATTTAGCCTGGGACCTAGCTGTGCCTCTGACTTAGCACCTTCAACATTTGCAGACACCTTGGCTACAGAATTCAGTAACCTTTTTAGTGCTTGTGTGCACGTCTCCATTTAAAGATTTCCTTCTTGTTTGAAAACCCACTCCACGGGATTGTTCCGAGATAAAAATAACTTTCTGTGGCTGAGGACTTCTTACATAAAGATGTTGTGATAGAGGAAATCCAAAGGCAGCTGCTGTGTTGCTTAGGGGAGGACGAGAGGTCTGTCTGAGCAGAAATCTGAGCAATAGTGGAGATAAGAAATGTGAAGTGGATGGAGGCTGGTGCCTGTCCAGAAATTGGTGGCTGATATGGAGGGATGACTAAAAGTTTATAGAGTCAGAAATAAAACGAAACAATCCTGAAATCAGAGGAATCAGAGGAGCAGAGATCTGGGGAAAAATGTGAACCTGCACATGTGAAAAATACCCGGCTAATTTCATTTATCATTGAGTAATGCTTGCAGATTTGAGGTTGCTTCTTTGTCCAACATTCACTTGACAGACTCGTCACTAGAGTGTGAGTGTTACTGTCGTTCCTTTGCTTTTAGTGAAGTCTCTATTTTAGTCTATTTATTTGATGTTGTATCATCATAATGAGTTCCATGGGTGAGGTCTGATATTCACTGCCAAGCCAAGCTTTGGGCAGGCAATCAGAAGGAGAGCAGACGAGTAGAAATGGCTGTGCCTCAACCATGAAGTGCCTTCAGGAGGCAATACTGGGAAGGGTGCACTGGTTTTGCTTTTYTCCTGCTGTCCTACTTGGGTACTCTGCTAGGAGAACTTCACAGCTTGGAAGAAGATGACAAATTTAAGTGGAAAACAAAACAAATCGAGCAAACAAACAAAGCAAAAACAGGTAATGAGAATTGAGTTCTGTGAGGGCACCCAGCAAGAACYGCTTAAAACTGACATTTGCTCTCCCTGGAATGATTTGTCCTAAGCTTTTTTGCTTCCATGGGAAATGTAGAGGCACCAAAGCTGTCTCTGACTCTGCATCTGGTAACAGTGAGRTGGGTGCCTTGCAGGCTGTTGTGAATAACTTTGGATTAAGCTTTTTCACGAAGTAAATACAGGCCAAGGAAATGCCACTTTTTTGGTTCTGTGCCCCAAGTCTTGTTCCAGCAGCRCTATAGATCCCAGAGACGGGTCATCACACCTACTTTGTCAGTGAACTTTGAGCACGTTGTTAAGCGCTGGAAGAGCACTGAACAATAGCACGCAGCCAAGTCCAGGTTTCAAAGCACGGGGCAAGGGATGCGCCCACAGCTCCGATAACACACCGTCAGTTCAGTGAACCATGGATCCTACGCGATCCGAACGCTCTCATCTCCCAGAGCGCGACAGCCTGCTGCACTACCTGGAGAAGGCGAGCTCGCTGATTAACCTCAAGGGCCCTGCGAGGATGAAAACYACCCCTCGGGGCTCTTTTGCGTCCATCACTGAAACGCCTCTTCAACKGCTCGTCCTCAGGGACGGGCCTCGGCCTCCCCGGGGCGGCCGCTCGGCTCCCGCCTCAGGCGCCGCGCGGCCGTTGCCGCCTGCGCTCCGCCCCTCCGCGGCTGCTCGGGGCGCCCCGCGGCGGGCGGGACGGGGCGGAGGGCGCCGAGGTGCGGCTGTCGCGGCGGCGCTGGGCCGTGGTGCTGCTCTTCAGCAGCTACTCGCTGTGCAACGCCTTCCAGTGGATCCAGTACGGCAGCGTCAACAACGTGTTCGTGCGCTTCTACGGCGTGAGCGCCTTCGCCGTGGACTGGCTCTCCATGTGCTACATGCTCGCCTACATCCCGCTGCTCTTCCCCGTCGCCTGGCTGCTGGACAAGCGCGGCCTGCGCCTCATCGCCCTGGCCGGCTCGGCCCTCAACGGGCTGGGCGCCTGGGTGAAGCTGGGCAGCCTGAGGCCGCAGCTCTTCGCCGTCACCGTCCTGGGGCAGGTGGTGTGCGCYGTGGCGCAGGTCTTCATCCTGGGCATGCCCTCGCGCATCGCCTCCGTGTGGTTCGGGCCCCGCGAGGTCTCCACCGCCTGCTCCCTCGCCGTCTTCGGGAACCAGGTGAGCGGCTCGCGAGGGCCTCGGCGTGCTGCGGGGCAGGAGCTGCCGGCTCCGCCCGGGGGCCTGGAGAGACGGGCAGGGAGCGGGCAGGGAGCGTGGGAGATGCGTCTGGGAGCTGAAGGAGGGATGTGCTCAGGCTGAGCTGTGAAGTAGCCGGGCAGGCAAGGGAGCAGGACCTGAGTCTGCCTGGCTTTGGGTATGGTCCTGGCTTCRGGCAGGCTTTGGATTTGGTGTCTCCTTCAGCACCTTCCCAGTGGCGTGTCTGTGGGTTGCTGGCCCAAGGATTTTCCCTTAGAACAAGTGGAGGGAGTGGAGGGGAACGAACACAAGGTGCTGAGAAGCACAGTGGGGTCTCGGTGTCTGCAGCCACCAGAGCTGCGATGGCATCTGGCTTTGGCAGTGTGATGTTCCCAAAAGAGCAAAGCGTGTCTACCCAAAGGGACGTGTGTCACCGGGCCCTGTGGATAGAGAACTGTAACACTTTTCTGCCTCTTACAAAAAAGATAATAATTTAAAGCAAAACTTCCATCAAGCAGGGACAAGGGCACTCTGGCACTCTCTTGTCACACTGGGCACTCTGATGTCGAGGCAGGGCAGGGAGGCAGGTGCCCTGCATCTGTTGGAGCTGTAATGTGGGTGCAGTGGGGCAGAAAGCAGGTAGACTGRGTGGGGCTGCGTGGAGAAGGGACGCGAGTGCGGGGGGGCGGCGGCTGCTGGTGATGTTGACTCTGAGGGCAGAGGGAAGGAGACCTTGGCACCGGCTGCCGGGCTGGACCTGTGCCCCTTCCTGCTTGCAGGACCCCATGTTCTCGGCTAAGGAAACCTCCGCTGCCCTGGCCTGCTGGTGCTGCTCAGATGTGAATGGCTCACAGTGCGGGCAGTTTCCAGAGAACCCCCTTATTCCTTGTAGACAGCCTACTGTGCACATGGTTTGAAACCCCCTTCCCCATGCTCCAGGCTCACATAGCCTCTTAGGTACTGCTGGAGCAAGAAGTGAATGCTCAGAGATCGTGTTCAAGGACCTGAAGTTTGCGGAACAGTGTTAGGGAGCAAGGCAATGTTAATCCTTTGGAAAGAGAAAGCATACTTAGCTTTCTCTGAGTGTGTCTATKTTTTTCTTCATTCTTATCACCTAGGCTACAAAGCTGTGTGGGTGGTTTTAGTTATTGTTATTTTTTAATATATTTCAAATRAATCTTTAGCTCAGGAGGCATTTAACTTGGCATGAGCACCCTGCTGACTTAGGGTAAATAAGTAACTGAGCATTTTGCTTTCTTTTTTTTAAAAAAATGCCGATGGAGTTGCTCAACAGTGTGTACAAGAAACCCCAACAATGATTTTTTAGCCCATGCTGCGTGTGTGTGCCATCCTCATTGTCCTGAAAGGAGTGGTTTAGTCCAGCAGTTGTGAAAGGCAAACTTTGTCTAAGCATTTTGTTCGCCAAATGTGAACTGTGACTGCTCTGAGGGTTGAAGTGACAYGGCAAAAAGACCTCAGGTCAGTATACAGCCCTTGTATTTTATGTCCAGACTTTGTTYCTGGAGGATCAGAGAAGTCAGAAGTGGCAAAGACTGAAGGCAGGACATAGTCTATAGCAAAGGACCTATTCATTTCTTTCCCATAATCAATAGTCTTGAGATGCACAATTAAAGGTCATTATATGCACAGAAAAGAGCTATTTTGTTTAGCTGTGATGTTGTGTAGGGGGAAGAAACAGAGGCCYTCTTTTTTTTCCCTGGCTCTATATTTGGAAGACTGTGTTTTAGGGAGATGGCAAAGCAGAATATCGTGGTTTTGTAATTGCAGTATGCTGTTTTGGCAAATTATTCCCTACACTCATCCCTCTACAACGGTTTGATTTTTCCTTTTCTGGCCATCTTGCTTAGTTTTAGTCTGACTTGCAGCAGCCCCTYCAGGTGGAAAATTCCATCCTAGATACTACAGGTTGCCACGTGCTAATGTCCTTATCTATTAGGAAATACAACCTGTTAGGCGGAAGGGCAGCGCAGGGTCACCGCTTGTCTGCTTGGCGTATCTGCCGCCTCCGTGCCCCCTGCACGCTGTAGCTGTGAGCAGTGCTGACCTGGGGGAGCCCTGCCCGCCTGCCTGGGTAGTGTCACCTGCAGTGATGACTGCTCTGGGTGCTGCTGCTGCTTGCTCCCCTTCTAAGGTTGCCCTGAAGAGTAAATCTTTGAACCAATGAGACCGGGTGAGGTGTAGAATATAAAAATTGCAATAGAGGATATCAGATTCACCTYGCTTTATTCTGATCGTGTGTTTAATGTGATATCTGAAGCAGCAGGAGACCTTAGACTGACCACTCTTGAATAGATGCTGGAGAGTTTCTAGAAGTAGAGAATTTGGACACTTGCAGAGGAGGCTGTCATTTCCATGCTTATTCACTGTTGRTTTTAATTTCCTTTTACATTTCCTTGTTTTAATAGCAAAATGCATAGATTGTTCCATTCCTTTTCCTTCTCCCTGTAAGTACAAGTGTAGGTAGGGTATATAATGGAGCCTACTTGCAAGCAGATGCTTTAGCATTAAGATTTAAATGTTATTAAAATATTACCAGCACTTCTTTGTTTTGAAATACCAGGAATAACCTATTCAGTAACCTTTACCTACTTATGAGGTTTAAGTTTTAAGGTTAGGAAATAGAGAAGTGTTTTGCATAATTGACTAATGACSATCAGATGTGTTTGAATTTCTGGGAAGTTTGGCTGATGTCCTTCAGAAATGTTGCTCTTGGTGGTAGCACATCTGTTTGGATATCAGTGGTGCTGGTGGAGGAATTTGATGYTGGAGACCTATGTTAAGTCCTGTGCCCAAGGTATGTCAGACAAGGGGGTTGTACTACTTCTATTTCAGTGTGTTGATTTATCAGTAGGTGAAATGCTTGGAGTGGTGGTTCCAGCCTAGCAGGTTGCAGCAAATCGGCTTTAATATTTCCTATATCAAAAGAGAAGATGTTTGACTCACTTTTTCCTTGTAACGTGTAGCAACAGAGGCCTGCAGTGGAAAGAAATATTGCCCTGAGGTCTGAGTGTTGTCAAGGCTTTGGGCTGCCAGGGTAGCAGGCTTTGCCCCTTTCTTTAAAAGGAGCCCTCCAGTCCTTAAGGGTGAATGAAGATTCTGCCTTAACATGACGGAACTAATACTTTGGTGGGGATATTTAGTTAATGGGTTAGATTCATGAGGTCTTCTGAAATGTATAGGCTTCAGCCAGGACTCTCGGTTTGAGCTGTTGGTCCACTGTGCTGGAGCCAGGCGTGCTGCTGCTGTCTCATTGCTGCACCTCCTTCTTGTCACCTGATAAGCAAACCGCCCAGAGAGGTGGGCGAGTGCGGAGTGGGGACAACAGAGGAGCATTTGTGTTTCTGTGACTTTGTCTTAAGTGGCTACCTGAGTGGTGCTAACTTGATTGAATCAGACTCCGTTTCGGGCTCTTTCCATTATAACAAAAGGGAACGAATTAGCTGATGTTCTTGGAATAAAGATGCAGAGCAGGAGTGTKAAAATACCTTTTTCTGTGATTTCTTTGACTCTTGTTTTTTAGCATTTGAAGGTGTTGATGGGATCTGGGAGGAAAGAATACTACTTCATCTCTGTGAGGAAGATGATGGGACAGCTTCCTGACCTTCAGGTGGGACYTGTCCTCATTCTCACACATCCAGGATGTTGCTACCTTTCACTGAGGTGATTCAGGACTTCAWAGCAGAAGTGACCTGAGGCAAAACTTCTAGGTGCTCTCTGGAGACTSCTGGGAGAGCTGGTGTAGCAGTGATTATCTGGTGGCTCTTGAAATGGAGAATGGGGATGATAGGCTGTGACTGAGATTCTTGGAAATGCCCTCTCTCCTCCTGGATCTTTTCTCCTGTTCTGAATTGGGAGAAGGAGTGTGCAGGGGATGTCCTGGTCATTTGTGAGAAATCAGATCTGTGATGTGTGTGTGTGTTTGCAGTGGCTTCCATGCTGCTAAGTCTGTGGTAAAGCTGTGCTGTGCACGTGTGGCTGCTTGATGCTTCACTCCTGATTCTGTAGCTTTTGCCAGAAAAACATCTGAAAGTGTTACAGAATCACAGAGTGGTTGAGGTTGCAAGGGAGCCCTAGAGATCATCTCRTCCAACCCCCTGCRCCAGCACGRACACTCAGAGCACATGGCACAGGGTGGCATCCARGCGGGTTTTGAAGATCTCCAGAGAAAGAGACTCCACAACCTCTCTGGCTCTGTCAYCCTCACAAGAATGAAGTTCTTCCTCGCATGGAGKTGGAACTTCCTATGTTTCAACTTGCTCCATTACCCCTTGTCCTGTCACTGGCCACCACTGGCCAGTGTTGTGGAAAYGGAGCAGATCTTGGGGAATTTCTCTTTTCAAGCAGACCTCTAGATCTCTCTGTTTGTTTGCTTTGTTTGTTTGTTTTTTTTGTCCCTTCTCCTCAGATGAGATTAATTCCTGTATAATAAGAACAGATGATGATCTGCCTTGCTCCTCTGTATGAACTGGGCTTCCTGAGAATTTAGCTGTTAGAGAATCTTTTACCAAGGGGAAGAGCAGAGCAAGTAGTGGCARTGATTTGACATGGTGTTCTGCAGGCCTGGCTCCCTGTCCCTGTGTGTGACAGGGCTGGGCGGATCACTCGGATTACAGGGAGTGCTGTGTGGTTTGCTTGCTGAGAGCCTGGGTGCTGGGCAAGGCACAGGGACGTGGCGCTCTCAAACAGCAACRTGGCTTTCCCAGGAACGCTGAAGTTTCTATTAATGGACATGGGAACCTGAAATGAGCTGTTTTACCCATTTCATCCAATGCTCCTTTCCCAGCCACATGCCAAAGGTGGCTTGCCCTTCTCCCCAGCAAAGGCAGCCGGCTTGCAGGATACATACTGAGGAAGTTGCATGGAAGTTCAATGAATGACTGCAATGTTTTTTCCTATGAGGGACTGCATTATGGCACCCTGAGCTCTTGCTCTGTGGGATCCTTAGAGACTGGCAATGTTTTGTTACTGTATTAGGTCCTCAATGGGGAAGTAATACTTTGGCCAAGGACTCCAGCAGCTCCTGAGGTAGTTGCTGGGACTGAACTTCTTATGCATTACTCTCTTTATCTCCAATTTGCTGCCTTGCATTTCTCTCAGAAAACTAGAGGAAGGTGCATTCAGGCCTGAGAAACCCTGGATGAGTTGCATGGAGCAGCACTTTTCATCATATRTCATTGCTTAATGCTGAACAGTGCGAGGAAATGATGCCACAAAACCAGAAATGTAGTGAGAAAGGGAATTTATTTATAGTGTCGAACTGTATTTGAAGAAATCCATTATTTCCCCCATGACTGGAAAGATGAATGACCCCAGACCCTAGTTKGTCTCTTTTCAAAGTCAGGATGCAATTTTTCCTCTCAAAAATGAAAGAGAAGTGAAGAGCAGCTTAGGTCATCTCCACTTCCTAGACCACTGCACGAAAAGTGACTAAGCTCTGGTGTGCAAACCTGCTAGTATTTTCACTTATAGACTGTTTTTCAATAGGCTTTTATGGACTTTAGTATTGCTAGCAGTATTATCTTTTCTTTGATTGAAAGAATAATACTCAGTTTTTGAGGGATGCCTTTTTACTTCTAGCAATGTCCTTTTAACTATGATTTTTTTTGTGTGTGTGTGTGTTCTAAGGTCTTTTGATAATACTCCTACGCTCTTCAGAGCTTCTGATGCAGCATCTTTATGCAGTCTTAATGTATCTTGCATTAAGAACTTGCCTGGCTGGCAAGTGGGGAGCAAGGTAGGTCCCAGTGCCCTCTGTTGTGCATCTATACATCTGCCCTCCGCACCCCCAGATGACCARTTTCTTTGGCTTCTCTTTTTTGATTTCCTTTTAACAAACTTCCTTCTTTTTGGATGATTCCTTCTTTAAAGCTAAATGCACTCTAGTTAGTTGGAGGATTTTTTGAGGCTGCTGGAATGAAACTGAATTTGAGTGTTTGGTAATATGGATCATAGTCATACCATGCTGCTGTAGGTCTAAATTAGGAATTGTCACCTCTTACAGGTTCTCAGCAGAAAAGAGTATTMATGGAATCTAAATATACAGTCTCGRCATCATCCCTGTCAGGATGTTTACTTAGCCTGCCATGGCATTGCTGAAGAGTCTCACCTTGCTATGCTTTTATTTTTTTAATTTTCTTTCTTTTTGAATACTTTGCACCTGTTGTTTCTGGTTTAGTGGTCTCCTCATCAATATTCTTGCTTAAGTGCAGAATTTTTTTGAGCTTCTATATTCCTTCTGTTGCTTATTTTATTTTTCAGTTAGAGACTCCTCTGTCAATCAATGCATATATAATTTTTATGCTGATGTTGTGCTGCTTGTCTTCCTTCAACAGATTCTTAGTTAAGACATCTTAATTCTGATGTGTCATTTTTTCCATTTCAACTTTTCCATCAGACTGCATGTATATTTATACCAGCATATTAGCCATTTGCTCTTGGTTTTGTTGTCTGTTCTTGTTTACACTTAAATCTCTAGCCTCTTGTTATTGTAGAGATTGCTCTTTGACCAATTTCAGGTAGGAAACACATTCTTTCTATCCTTTCTCTAACTTTACGCCATAGAGAGGAGGTTGTCTGCTGAGTGCACTCTGCTGTAGATGGTGGCTTCCCTGGTACTGTGTCCAAAAATTCCCCCAGAGCATCTTTAGAGAAAGAGCCACACTCGTTCCTGAGGAGAAGGGAGTTTTGGAGATTAGGACAAGGTTGCATTTCATACGTGGGTGGATAGGCTATCATGTTGTAGGCTGAATGAGGTGCTGAGTTTGGAGAACTAAAACCAGTTTACCTAGGTCTTGGAGATCTTTCTGCCTGTACGAAGACTGGAAATGCTAATTTATATGTGATGAAAAGGAGTATATTATGAACCCTGATGAGTGATATATGGAGGGTAGCACAGATTGTTACAGAGCTGGTTTTCTTTTTGCTTTGCCTTATTTTCCCAGCCTTGATGTGGGAGGTGTAGAGAAGGAGAAAATTTGTTTCCCATTGTCTGAGGAAGCTGCTGGATTTTTTGAATATCCAAATGCTGATCTGATCACTGGCCTGSTGAGAACCCAACTAAAAATCTCCTGAGGAGACGTAACACACACCTACTGTGCAATGCTCGTGTTGTTGAGAGCTTATCCTAGCTGCTGTGGATAATCCAGGGGCTGTGAGTATTTCCCAGAAAGTCTTTATTTTAAGTAAGGTTGAGAGACTTTATCCTCCTAGGACTGCTAACATCAATTGCCCCGAAATACAAAATGTGGCTCTTATCGCTGTTTTCTTTTCCTTCTTCTGGTCCTTCTCTAAGGTTTAAGAAATGCATAGTGGATGAAAGATTTATTTATTTATTTATTTATTTATTTATTTATTTATTTATTTATTTATTTTCTGACGGGACAGGGACAGTGAGGTCCTTTTATGGTTAGAAAGCATGTACAAAGCATGTGCCAGCCTTCAGAAAAGACAAAGGGAGCGTTCCAGAGATCTGGGTAAATCTTTGTCTCTTTGCACAGACAGTAACTATTGAACTTCCCAGAAAAGGAATTTCTGAMTGACTTGCAAAATAGGTTCTCTATAGCCTTACTGCTAGATACATTAGCTATGTCCTTTCTTAGTTAGGGAAAAATAGAGACCTGAAAAGAGGTAGKTTTTTTTGTGGTCGCAGGAAAACCCCTTGCAGAGATCAGACTAGAGCATGGGTCTCTCCTTTCCTGTAGTTGTTTTGCTGTGCTTGAGCAACTCGTGTGAATAGCATGTGGCTGCAGGGACTAAAATGTGTTTTTCTGGACTCGTAAAACCCCACAGCAGAAAGCCCAGAAACAAGAACTGTAGAAGTCTAGTCCTCGATCTTCTGTGTGAGGGCTGTGAATACTCCATGAGCCCCTTCTGAGATTACGTTCTTCTATCTCTACAAATAAAAATCAGGTCCTCCTGTTAACTTCTGTGCTTTTGGGCGCATTCAATAGTTAATCTTAAGGCTGCATGGTATCTGAGGTTGACTGCTTGTATTTATTGAGCTGCCCAGGGAATCCATTTCCCCCAGTGAAGAGCAGAAGAAATGAAGCCTCTGACATTCAGGCTATGTRGGAGCTAGAGGTGAGTCTGGGGCAAGGCCTGGCAGGTCTGGTGCTGGGTGTTAGTGTCAGCAGCGGATTGAGTCTGTGGGCAGGACACAGCATCACAGGTTCTGGGCTTTTGCTACATGTGCTCAGAACCTCCCAACAGCAAATATATCATCTTCCTCTAGTGGTTTTTTTTTTTTCAGAGAATAAAACTTTGATAAGAYGAAGAAGCAATTTCCAGGAAGGGATTTATAGACCTTATCTGGGAAGCAGTGGGTGGGACCTAATTGGCCTTGATATGTAAGGCCTGGTTGAACTCTTYTCCTGATGAGAAAGGAGCAGTGCTGAGAGGGTTTTGTCAAAGGCTGGAGCTTTTGGGAATGCTAAGRAGAGAGCACTGAAGCCTGTTCTGGCCATGTCCTGGACTGAGCAAGCAAGCTGGAGCAGCAAGGCCAACTTTTCCTGGAAGCCAGCCAGCCAAAATAAGCTTGCTACAAAGACGAAAAGGCTTTTGCCCTGTGTTTGTGTTTTCTGAGCATCTGTGTTTACTGTAGTTGCCTTTTCTGTGAAACCACAGACTTGCTTCTGTTGTATAGAGAACTGGGAGCTGTTGTAAGTTAATGAAGATCCAAACATAATGTCTTTAAGTGAACTGATTGTTGCTGGGAGAAAGGTGAGTCTTCCTGGTGGGCAGGCAGTGCAGGTGAGAACAGATGGATAGGCCATGTCACAACAAGGCAGCCTCTGGCAAGTTCAGTCCTGTGTCTGAGGCTCTGTGGACACTAGGAAGGCTTGAGAAATCTTGCTAGTGAACAGCTATGAGACACTGTTGTCTCTGAAGTTCCCTTTTAAYCTCCTTTGTGCCCTAAGTTACTACTAGGGACAAAGCAACTTGTGTCTGTTTTCATTTGTCTATCACGTAATGCCTGAATGTTATTCTTGTTCCTGTAAGTGCCCTGCACTGGCACACCAGAGCTCTAATCTCCTGGTGACTATTTCCACTGCATTCCTGGGATGTCCCAGTGCTGAGAAGAAGCTCCACAGCGATGTCTGTTGCTGTCCCCATGTGTTCTCATGTAGGATGGATGGCATGAACCAATTTTTATCCCAGCCACCATATGTGGCACTTGAAACATTTGTTCTATGGTGTTGATCCTTGCAAGAGTAGGTCTTCCAGAATGAAATAGTCAATATTCAAGACATTTGAAGGTATGATAGTGAAAGCGCAGAGTGGTTTTTTTGTTGAAAAAAAATCCAAGTGATGTGCTTAAGCTTGTGGCTGGGATACAGGGCTCCTGCATCATTGTATTCTGATCCACTTAGGAGTCATTTATGAGCAATGTAGTTTTTGTTTTCCATAGTCTTTGCTTTTCTCGAGTATGGAATAAGGCCAGTGATACTATTTAACCCTTTCTAGGACCTATGAAAACACAGAGCAATATAGAGCCCCTGAGTATCATAGAATCATAGACTGCCAAGACTGCCATAGAATCATAGAATGCCAAGGTTGGAAGGGACCTCTAGAGGTCATCTAGTCCAACCCCCYTGCACACGCAGGGTCTCCTAGAGCATGTGGCACAGGGTGRTGTCCAGGTGGGTTTGGAAGATCTCCAGAGMAGGAGACTCCACCACCTCTCTGGGCAGCCTGTTCCAGTGCTCTGTCACYCTCACTGTTAAGAAATTCTTTCTCAAGTTCCTGTGGAACTTTTGGTGCCTCAATTTGTGGCCGTTTCCTCTAGTTCTATCACTGGCCACCACTGAGAAGAGGCCAGMCCCCTCCTCCTTACTCCCTTTCTTGAGATATTTATATACATTAATCAGGTCCCCTCTCAGCCTTCTCTTCTGCAGGCTGAAGAGGCCCAGCTCTYTCAGCCTTTGCTCATAGGGCAGATGTTCTAGGCCCCTAATCATCTTCGTAGCCCTGCGCTGGACTCTCTCTAGCAGCTCCACGTCCCTCCTGCACTGGGGAGCCCAGTATGGCAACAGTTGGCTAACAGTGCAGTCTTCCTGATGTCCAGTGGTCAGAGAAGGATGAAGCAGAATCTGGTCCCCTGTCCTAAGACCATGGTCATGGTCATGCTGGTGAATTACTATCTACCTCACATTTCCGATAAGGAAACTGCAAGAGCTGTGGGCTTTGTTTCATTGTTTTCTCACTTCCATGTTTTGTATACTCTTATCTCCTCCCTTAGTGTAGGGATGAGGGCAGTGGTTCTGWGGAGGCTGGATTGCATCAGAGGAGCATGAATAATCAGTGTGGGTGGGAAAATGGAGGAATATTTCTTGTTGCTGGTCAGGGTTGGGCCAGTTAGCATTGCATCAGCACTGTTTGTGTTTTTCTAGCTCCAGGCAAATGGTGTGGTCTCCAAAAGACATTTGGAAATCTTTGTTTCAGGCAGGCATGAGGATGGCTGTATTAGCTGCCTGGCATCTCTSTCTTTCTTGGGTGCCTTCTTTTTCCTTCCACCTAGTGAAAGTTTTATGCGTATCCCTTGTTACTGCCTACAACATTTGGCTTCAGCTAGAAATTGGAAGGAAGAAAAAAAAAGTGTGTATGTGTTGTGAAGCAAAAAATTGTTTCACCCAAACAGGRGAGAGCGTGCAGAGAACTTCTGAGACGAGCAACAGCTGAGTTTCAGTATGGCGCTTTCTCTGATGTGCAGTGGTTTTGGAAGTGCTGAGAAAGGCCAGAGGAGCAGGTAAATACACTGCTTGGAAGCTAAATGGTGATTGCAGCACACCTGCCAATAGTGAAACAGACAGAAAGATGTGGCTTTTGCAGAGAGCCCTCTGGAAAGAGGGCTGTGCTCCTAAGCACCAAAGTGACCATTTCTTCTCCTCCCTTTTGAGGGTGGCACTGAAGCTCTGTACCACTGTTAGTCCCTCTTACCACTGTGGCAGAGCCTGCATTGCTGCAGCCCCCTTCCTTTCTGGAGAAACTGCCATGGAGGGAAGATTGTCGTGTCCTCCCTGGAGCATATGCTGCCTCTGCAGGAGCTCCTCGGCTGGGCATGTGTCCYGCTTGGCTCAACAGACATGGGAGCTGCAGGGTGTCTTCCTGCAGGCCCAAACACTTGAGCCAGGGGCAGCTGTCAAGTCCTATCACACAACCTTAGGGTTAGCATGTGTCTCAGTGCCTTTTTAGCTCTTACCATGACTGCTTGTAGGCATTCCTGGTTCAGTGGAAAAAGTGTGATCGRCAATACAGTATGATGCCCCTTTGGAGAGGACTCTTTAGAGAAGCATTGGCATAACAAGGTCGAGCCAGATTGCTGACTCACTTGTCAGAAGCAGGCAGCCTCTATGTCAACTCTTGMACTTGCCTGGAAGGTAGATTGGCTCAATGCATCAACCTGGCAAGAAGTATGGTATAAATTTCCTACTCTCATTTCCTGGTAATTTGACTCCTTTAAAAAATGGCAGATTATCAGTTTATCAGATGAGCACCAGAGGAGATGCAAAATCAGCTATTGGGGTGTGTAGATAWGAACATGAATGTGGAAGAACATGGGAAGCAAGACCTCCGCTTTACTGAAGGCAAATGTTAAATTTTCTCAAGCCTATTGTAACACCTTGCCTTGACTATCCTGATAATTGTCAGCTCTCTTACAGTCTCTTACACATTCTCTTATCTAGAACTTGTTGGGTTGTTAAGGAGATTGACTTGGAGTAAGCTCAGCCAAGCTCTTACTGGACAAAGTGTGCATCAAGGGGTAAAGCTCAGAGGTGGTTGCAGTCCTGCAGGTCTTAATCATGCCTCTCTGTGTGTCCATCTTCTCTCCTGCTCAGCTTGGAATTGCTCTGGGCTTTCTTGTCCCTCCTGTTCTGGTTCCCAACGTGGAAGATGAGGAGAAGCTGGCCTACCACATCAGCATCATGTTCTTCATGACAGCAGGCGTGGCGACAGCCCTCTTCATCCTGGTTGTCATAGGTAAGGAGGTAGGAGCTCTTATGTAAAATTGGTGGAGATGGGAACATCAGCCTGTGTGCRAGTGGCCTGTGTGCTAGAGAATGGGCCAATGGGAATCATCTGGCGATGCATCCCAGCACACAGCTGTTTGTGTTGTGTAAGACTATATTTTGCTGCTCTCAGCCCTTGATGAAATGCATATGTAGGAGGGGTGCAGAGAGTAGTGAGTAAGCCTGCCATATCTTTTATTTTATCCTTTGCTGATGTAAAACCTTGACATGAGCAAGTCTTTTGAAAGTCAGTTTTGGAAACCTTTCCACCTTGTACCTGCGGACAGGATGCTGGATCATGGGTAACACCTTGGGCTGATACCTCTTAAGGATAATGAAAAGGAAGCAAGTAATATGGCACCACAGGAACATGCTGTTCTGAGAGAAAGAAAAACAGTTTTGAGTGAAGGGAAGAAAACATTARGGGAAGTAGTAGGATATTGGAGGTGCAATTCTGCCATTCAGCACATGAAGTAGCAGCCAGATATTTGGCATGAAAGATAGAAACACTCACCAGAGAGCAGGGCTGGCCTGCTGAGCTCTGTGATTTTTCCAGTGGGCCCTCCTGCTGTCTTGTTTGTGTCATCTGGTGGCTGAGTCAGAAAGAAACTTTAAAGATCCTGGGGCAGAACTGTCTAGCATCCAGTAACAGCAGCATCACTTATTACTAGGATTCCTGAATGCTACTATAGTGCTACTTGGAGACTGTAGAGAGCTTGGCCAGACTAAGAAGAGCCAAGCCTGAAGTAAAAGCTAGCATAAGTCAGTGCTCTGTAAGCACTGGGCATGGAGGATGCTGGGCCACTTTTGTCTGCTTGTTTTTCCCAGTCCCACTTGTGTCTGCAGACACTGCAGCTGGTAGTCTGTTTTTGTAAAGACCAAGACATTATTAGTCCTGCAAAGCCTCATGCTGCTGCCACAGATGGACTACACAAAATGCTGACTGAAGGCAAGGTGCTTTCCAGTAGTAGGAGTTGCTGCTGGAGGAACCCTGTTCTCTCCTGCTCCTGGATATGTTTGTGCACCAACTTTCAGGGTAGTTGTATTTTGCACATTTGGTTTTACTAGCCTGGTCCCTCGCATGGCTCTGTCCTCTGTGCGTGCCTTGGCTTCATGGTGCACTCTTACAAACAAGTCTATTCTGTGTTTCCAGTGTTCAAGGAGAAGCCTCCACACCCTCCAAGCCAAGCTCAGGCCTTGATACAGTCGAGGCCACCGGAGGAATATTCCTATGTGCAATCGATCCTCCGCCTACTCCGCAACACCAACTTTATGCTGCTCATGGTCACTTACGGTAAGGTCTAACCACTCCTTCCTGCAATACTCATAGCCAGACATGCTTTGCTTCTCCCTCTTGCTCTCTGCTGTGCTAATGCTGTAAGAGGCCTGAGTTGCTGTAGGGAAACATAAGAGATTGGTGCTACCGTGGATGAGCAGTCCTTCTGGCCCAGCAGTCTGTCCAACATTGGCCCCAAGCAAGTGCCTAGGGAAGAAAAAGAGCGTGGCAAGAGATAGAGGGCTGCACGTTATTCCTCTAGTCTGTTCACAGAATTTCCTCTGCTTGCCTTTTTCTTTTTTTTTTTTTTCTTTTTCCCCTGTAAGTTAGTAAGTTACAATGAACTAATTGAGGTCCTTATCTAAGAAAGTTTTAGTCTTGTGAGTGTGATTCACTGTCCTGTTAGAACGCATACCAAAAGATGGTAACCTTCCCAAGAGAAGCGTGTGGCTGGCAAGCGTACTGATGGAGGTCATGTGGTGTGTGTAAGTACAGAAACTGCACTGCCTTCTCTGGAAATCTCCATGAAAAATGAAGGGGGAATTGGGAACCAGTTGGACTTGCTGTTTGTTTCTCTTTCTTCAGCAGTCTTTGTCTGCATCTCTGAGGGCAGTGTGATGTGCTGGATAAGTTCMTGATGCTGAATTTTTGCATACAGACACATATTAAAGATTTGATTTTTTTTATTTGATTTTTTGATTTTATTTTTTTCTCTGAGCTGAGGCAGGGAATGTCTTTGCTGCCTATGCCCCAATAGGCTGTACTGTAGCCAATTAGTCCACAGGGAATTCTGTCCCTACTTCCTATGTGCTACCTGTGAAAGTGCCACAGGAGCAAAGAGAAATAGTGGTTAAAGTTTTCCCAGCTGCTGTGTCTGGAGCATGTGGGTGAATATTCAGGTTGGAGAAAGTGACATCATGGCTTTCTGTGTGCTGAGGGTGCTAATGGTAGTGGAAATTCCTTTATAGTGCAGTAACATCATAGGAATGCCCCTCTTAGATCACATTAAAACTACAGTTTTGCATTGCAGATGCCTTTTGTTTTGTATTTTTTCCAGCACTTGATGCCCTTTGAGAAAGTGGAGATAGGGA
Organism: Eudromia elegans; assembly: GCA_003342815.1. Lineage (NCBI taxonomy): Eukaryota > Metazoa > Chordata > Aves > Tinamiformes > Tinamidae > Eudromia > Eudromia elegans. Next base: position 2,671,370 of record PTEX01000004.1, on the reverse strand, counting down.
AAAAAAAAAAATTGTCAGAGGCAGATAGCTGGACCTTGTCATCTGCTCCCTGCATGCTTATGATGCAGGGTAAAGAGAGGGGAATATGTCAGTTCTCAAAGGGGCGAGCAGGTTCTGGAGCAGAAAAGAGAGCTGTTAGTATGAAGAGCATGTTTAGAATCTGATCTCCCTGGGATAATTCCTCCCTGGCGGTTACAAAGCGATATAGAAAAGCTGTTGAGCCATGGATAAGTCAGCCTGTCTTCCTTCTGCTTTCTGTGTTTATGCAGTTTCTCTTTCTCTCAGCCTCATGTCAGTCTCCAACTTGACTTTTAGGCATCTGACAGCAAAAATGGTGACTGATATTCAAGGAATAAAGCAATGAAACTTTTTTTTCCTCTCAAGGCTGGCTTTAAAATAGAGACAGCTTTSTACTCAAGTTGAAAGCTATGTTGACCAGAATTTAAGAAGTCTGCAGCCACATGCGGCTGAATCATCCTCCCCAGCTAACACAAAGATAACTGTAGTTTCTCTTCACTTTTTTTATTAGCRTGGAGTGACTGTCAGGCATAAAGGGCAGAAGCTGCTACCAGCTCCTCTTCTTTGGCTATGGGAAGAGTAGGGGACCCTCAATGAGGCCAGGTCAGAAAGAGTCTGCATATCTCTAAGGTAAAATATTATTGCCAGTGGTTGCCAAACTCTTTTTCTACGCCAAGGCTTGCGGTGACACAGAGTTGGTGTTAATGAGCTCTCTCTCAGGAAAATCTTCATGCTACCTTTTCCCTAAGGCTTCTAGTACTGCTTCYGTAAGGCTGAGGCATGACACAGAATGAATGTTTATTAAGAAAATCAGAATTTACTGAGTTGAGCTCTGTACTGGAGCTACATGTTGCTACAGTGAGGCAATGGGGAAGAGATGTTAAAGCCTCTGTGAAGAAGTGGTGGAGTCATGAGTGGGCTYCAAGGAGACTACACTTGATGAGGTGATGGAGCAGTGGGGAAGAGGCAGGTCAATGAGATCTCCATAAAGACCTCTTGTTCTGGAGGGTGATAGGAGCGAGGAAGAGGAATACCAGCAGTCTGCCGGGTAGGAGATAAATGCCTAGCTACAGAAAAAGTAAGTTTTAGTCCAAGCATTAGTAACGGTTCCTTTTGGAGCCTTTAGGAATAAGCTTCCACTTTCTGGCCTCTGTAAAATAGTAGAGACACTACAGAGGGGATCTCAAAGATGTTCTTAAGCAACCCACTGCAAGCAAACTGTAGTGTCTAAATAATGAATTAGGTGGTGCTGCAGATTTGGATATCCTATTCCCAGCTCCTAGTGCTGTTTTTGTCATCTGTGCGGGTAAGTGGGCATAGTCTCAGTGGAAATGTCCCTTGCCTCTCTTAGAGGCATTCAAACAGCTGGGTATGAGCAACTGTGACATGTGAAATGCCTATAACTTGTGCTAGCCCTCGCAAATGCAAATCTGGCACATTGCATTGATTCTCAGAATATTTTGTCTGATTGTGGTGCCAGGTGCTGCCGCCAACTCTGCATCTCTTTCTGCCCAGCTTGGGAGCAGAGGCCCTTTTTCCTGGAAATTGCCTGCAGCGCAGAGCCTCTGTGGGGCTGGCAGAATGACAGCAGTCTCAGCTGCCACAGCCAAGTCTGGCTGTCCCCACAAAGCTGCTCTCCTCTTGGCTGGATAAGAAGCAGAGAAAAACATATGACTGGTCTTTGTGCGCAGCTTTGAGGGGAAGCGCTGGTGGGTAGAGTGAGTGTGTGATCTGTCACATTCCCACATCCTGGCAATGTAGTTTGTGGAGTGTCTCACAGAGTCACAGAATGGTTGAGGGTGGAAGGGAGCTCTAGAGATCACCTAGCCCAAGCGCCCTGCTCAGGTAGAGACACCTAGAGCACGTGGCACAAGGTGATATCCAGGTGGATTTTGAAGATCTCCAGAGAAGGAGACTCCACAACCTCTCTGTTCTGGGCAGCTTGTTCTAGGGCTCTGTCACTCTTGCAGTGAAGAAGTTCTTCCTCAYGTGGAGATGGAATTTCCTGCTTCAGGCTGCTCCAACTCCAACTGATGGAGTTGGGACAGAGMTCTTCCACATTCTTCTTGGCTGCCTTGTCATAGCAAGCTGTTGAGAAGAACAGGCTTGCATTGCCAGCCTACAAGGCTTCGGTTTATTCTGCCTCCTCTCAGGCTGTTGGCCCTACTGGAGTTCCAGGGCTCACTGGGTAGCCTTTGGGAAGAATCACATACAGGGTGTGTCATTGGGCTTACTGACCTCTCCTGTGTTCTCCTGGCACAGGCCTTCAGGGCAGGGACTGTTGCTGCAGTGATGGGCTTGAGGAATTGCTTGTCTGAGATCTCTTTTGTTGTGTGCAAGTTACTGCCATACTGTTGAGCAAGCCGTGYGTGGTGTCGTCAAGGATGGTATGTGAAGGAAGTGTCCTCTCCCCCCACCTGTTATTCTTGCTCCCTCTCACAGTCCTGTGTCTAAGGCACTGGCTGCCCACTGTCCCATGGAGGGGTGGGCTGAGTGCAGGACTGCTAGGGCTTTAGGCCTGGAGGACACTTATCTCTGAGCTGGAGATCAGAGTTTAGCTCCCTCTGTCAAAGCTCTGCCTGCTAGACCGAACTTCAGTATCATGTACTGCAATGTTCCTGCTTTTAGATGAGGTTGAAAGAAGAAAAAAGGGAAGTGGGAACTTGGTGTGTATCTGGGCTGTAGAATTTCAGGCATCTGAGCCAGAGTTTTTAAATACATGCTTCCCTCTGGAGAGATGTGACTGCTGGTAGTGAAATCTCCTTCCTCACCTAGTATCACTGAAGTCTTAAAGAAAAACCAACTACAAATGCAAATGACTTTCTGAGAAGAAAGTTGAGCCAGATGTTACAGGCCTCATCCACCTGGCAAAGGTTTCTCAGTATCACCCAAGGTGAGAGGATAGTCGTTGCAGTACAGCTCCTGCAGGCCCCACATGCATGTTCTCATCTACCATAAGCAAAGCTGTTGTGCATGCAAGAAGAAACTTAAYGAAAGTTGCACGTATGCTATAACAGTGTCTGAACAGGGCTTGACCAATATCGCCCCAACGGTTTCCATTTTCACCTTGGGTGATACTGAGAAACCTTCACCAGGTGGCTGAGGCATATAACAGTTACTCCTACTTCCCTTTCAGAAAGATAATTACTTTCACAGTTTTTTTTCCCTCTTTCCTTGCTCTGTCAGCTCTGCTCCTACTCCTGCTGGTATTCCTTGGCTTGGAAGGAAGTTCTTTGCAGGGTGTCAGGAGGGACAGTGCTGCTGGACTCCTCTTTGGGAGGAAACTTCCCAGGTCACTGACACTGATGGTAACTGAATCCTGTGTGTTGGAGTGTGTTGCTGGTGGCAGGTGCTTTTGTGATCTTTTTTTTCCCCTGACTGGGATGGAAGAGAAAACTGCATCTCTAAAGATGAGTCTGGCTGTGTGTGGGAAAGGTTGACATGCCATGTAGGATCTACAAAATCTTAGTTCTATAAATGTGTGCTACTCAGGTAAGAACAATCCTGAGGCTACAGGCTGCCTCTCCTGAGTGCTGAGATCTAACTGTTCTTAGTCCCTATTTCTTCCAGTAACCTGAGTCCAGTCAGGCTGGACAGCTGCCCTGGTGCTCTGCAGCCTTGCTCTGAGTCAAATATCTTGCTGCATTTCTACCCTTTCCCTACTACTGCAGTAAGAAAGTAGTAGCAGGCTCTGAATGTGCTGCATTTTTATCCCCTCCATAGGTTTGAATACAGGGTGCTTCTACTCCCTGTCCACTCTGCTGAACCGCATGGTGATCCAGCACTACCCAGTAAGTGCCACTGGCCCTCAGGGCTCTCTGCTTGTCATTGTCCAGAGCTAGTTGCCAAAGGAGAGTCTGTGAGAAAGCTGGTGCTACGGGGCTCCTGGCTGCCTTTGGCGTGAGTTAGCCAGCTAGAGAGTACTGGTTTCCTTTGGTCTCTAAAGCACCCCATGCAAGAGCTGGTGAGCAATGATAACTCCTCTATTTCTGAAGTGACAACATTTTCCTTAGAGAAGTTCTCCCAGATGTCATCTCTGCGAGGTCCCTAGCAGCAATTCCCGTTCGGGTGTCTGCACCTGGGACTGCCTATGCTAGCATGCATCTGGCAAGAGAGTGGGATACCACTGCAGTTAGACTTCTCTCATGCCTGCTGCTGGGGCAGAGTGCCAGAGACCTCCTAGTTGGTCCCTGTGTTTCCTGGTTAATCTGACATAAATTCTGATGCCAGGCAGCAAGTTTTCTGGGATTTATGGTATCTCCTCTCAAGAGCCTGTTCACTTTGGCGAGTGCTCACCATTCCCCTGGGCTGGCTCAGGAAGAAACACCAAACTCTTTGAAGGCCGGATTAGGGTGCTGCATTGACTCATGCTTGACTCAAAAGGTCCTTTGCAAACTCTAGTTTTGGTTAGCATGTTAGCAGGAGAAGACATGTGTGGGGGGAGGCAGCTTTGGTGTCTCTTCTGGTCTGGATTCTCTGCACTTTGCCTGCTGTTGCCTATGACTTGGTTCCTGCGTTTGTGTGTGTGTGTGTGTCTTGTCACAGGGGGAGGAGGTGAATGCTGGCAGGATTGGACTCACCATTGTACTCTCGGGCATGGTTGGGGCCCTGATCTCCGGCATCTGGTTGGATAGAACCAAAACCTACAAGTAAGTCCCTTGCTTGCCCCTCTGCCCCTGGTGACTATGCTCTGCCTCTGTGCTATGCAAGGAAAAAACCTGCACAGATTCAACTCTGCTGCCCGGGAATGAGTGCTGGGAGGAAGTTGCAGGAAAGAAAAATAGGATTCTTCTAAACCCAGGTAGTCTGRATTGGAGCTTGGAGCAGTGTGTTAGTCTGTGCTAGGCCAATACAAGATCTGATTCTAGTGCTACCTTTTCCCGGCAGGTTTGCGGGCTGGAGGAGTTCATTCATCGAGGTGTGCATTGTCTCTTTCAGCTCTCTGTTTGGCTGGGTTTTGGGTTGGTCTGAGATGAGGGTTTGAGTATTTGCATGTGAACTCCTGCTGTGTCATGCTGATACAAGTTCAGCTGTTGTGACTGGGGTTGCCCAGAGGGAGCTGAGATCTTGGGAGAGATGCCTGAGGGTAGAAAAGAGAGGGAGCAGCCTGTCTGAACAGGAAAGAGGAGGGCTGCCAAGGAGGAGTCTCTGAGGCTTGTACGGGGGTTATAAGGGTCGTCTGGGCTACCCAAGCGGGGTGGTACTTTCCTTCTAGGCAAAAGGAACAAGGCAGACTGGCGTGTGACTGCCAGGCAGGGCCTTGCCTGTCATGCCTGACCATGAGAGCAATGCGCTGCCGTGTCCTGAGGTGGCCCTGGCTGGGTTCTTGCCAGCTCCTAATAGAGCAGGGGGAGATACGGCCCAGTAGCTGCTTTGTCAGGGCTGAGGGAGTTMTTGGCACGGGCAAAGCCAAGACTAGGCCATTTCTGTGCCCTTACAGTCTGGCTTCTGTGAATCTCTGTGCTGTTAAATGAAAGCACCATTGAATGTAGTGCCCAGAGAGAGCGCGATGCTCTTCAGGGCATGGGTGGAGAGTGGACAGTTGGGCAGTGTGGGCTGCCTGTGGGCTCTCAAAGCAGACGTGGCCAGCACACCCTGGGAGGGAGGTCGCTGCCCACTGCAGGGAGGTCGCTAACGGTCCTGCAGCTCAGTTGGCCCCAGTAACTTGCGTGACCCTGACAAAACTCCCTGAGTTTTCGCCCACTTAGCCTCTGCAGGATGCCATGCAGCATAGAGGGTGCCRTTCTGGCTTACAGAGCGATTTCTGTTAACAGTTTTTCACTGTGCCCACTGGCTCTGAGAACTGTGCTAACCTGCTGTCTGAGCAGGTCAGGGAGCATAGGGCTTTTGCTGCAGAAACTGGTGATAAATTGGCAGCTTTGTCTCGAGTATGAAGGCACCTTCAATGTCCTTTCCTTCCAGCAGCTTTTCACCTGGGGGAGCCCCTCTGCTTTTATCCTAGCTGGTAGCTTATCTCATGGTGGAGAGTTTAGGTGACTGACCAGCTACGGGCTTGTGGCTACTGAAGGGAACTCTGGTCCTAGCTGCCAGGTCTGAGGAAGAAGTGGGCTTGTCTGACAAGAGCGAGTGGTGGAGGAGGGCTCAGGAGGTGCCAAGGAACTGCAGCAGATGAGTGATACAGAGCCTGGCAGGTCGCTTGCTGCTCTTTCTAGATAGTTGCATGCAGGTGAGTGCTTCTCTCCTAGCAGCTCTGAGCAGTGGAAACCCAGCTGCTGTGAACTGCGCTAGCCAGCAGCATGACACGGAATGACTCTTTCCRACCTGGACTAGTGCTGAGGGGCCCTTGCCAGGCTCTGCTGGAGGAGATGGTCTTCCTGGCTTTCCCTGAGTCAAGCCAGGGTGCAGCACAAGGGCTTAAGAGCTTTGTGGCTCACTAGCCAGAGCTAGGATTGTAGCATGTGGGTTTGTTCCAAGGCCCGTGTTTGCTTGAAGGTACCATGAGGGTGGACAGAGCTGGCTGAGTGTACAGAAAAGTAGGGTTGTGTCACCTATAGAATTTACCCTATAGACTTTGGGAGGTATTTTTGGGACTAGATACAGCCTTATATGAGGAAGAATTCTGGTAAGTATTTCTTCTCCATTGCAGCCCACTAAGTGGATTTCTGTGGAACTAGCAATATTTCTCTGAATGCTACATAATCTTTATTTAGTCTCATTTAAAGTCTATTTAAAAATAATGCCAGAATGCCAGATGTGCTAAGCAGATTCCCCCCCCTTCCCTTCACCATTTGGAGCATCAGGAATATAATGATAAGCACATGAAAATCAGGAAGGAAAGATGTCAAGTATGTTTTTTTTTAGTTAGCTTAGAGAGAAGAGAGGGGGGAGGCAGAGAAATAGGTTGGCTGATGAATAGGCCCCAGCTGTCACTGAGGGGAGAAGGGGGAAGTTAATAACATGAGATATYGCAGAGCTTTATATACTTTTTTTAGTGTCCCCTCAGCAGTTTCTTGAAAGGGTGAGGCTGTGCTTGTGAAAACCAGTCGGGCTTTCCCTGTCTGTTGTGCTTGGGCAGCACATGGCCTTGCAGTCTTGCTTTAATTTGACAGACAAGTCTCTGCAGCAGCCCCTGCCGTGTTCTTATTTTTGGAATTAACAGGCATGTATTTGGCCCACACAAATATGTGGATAATGTTGTGGTGGGAGAACGGTCCCAGAACTCAGGCCACCTTTGGAAGGATTGCTTGTTGACAGCAGATCACCCCTCTATAGCAACACAGTTTTGATGTTAAGTTAAATGGGCCTCCCTGTGCACCTTTTAGTTCCTGCCTGAGGGAAAGGGCTGTGACAGCTGCTSATTTGCCTTGGGTGTCCTAGTACTTACAGGGAGTTTAGCCTGGAATCAGGGATCTTGGAACTGGATAAGTCAGCACTTCTCTTTGAATATGCTTTATTTTTTAAGGGCGGTGTATGGATGGCAGAGGACCTAGCTGCTTCCAGACATCTATTTTCTGCTGTTATCTCTATATTTTAAGATTTCAGAGGTGCCCATCTCTGTCTGTGGACTGGACACAGGACCTTAAGCGCTGTTTTGTGCTTTAAGTGTGTATGGCCATGAGTGTGTTTAGAATCTAGGAGAGGGAAGGAAAATATGGGCAGTGGATAATGGGGTACTTGTTTTTTTGTGTTTGTGTGTTTAGAAGAAGCCCAGCCTGGACTGAGTCTTAGGCCTTCTTGTGGAAGCCTTTCCCAGGCTTAGTCTCTGGGTAGTGGATGTGCCTCTACGCTGTTCTGCCCTGTCTCTTCTTTCACAAATACTTTACCAAGGCTGTCCTCTCCTGTGACCTTCACACAGAAAAAAAGTGACAGAAAACTGACTGCGGAAGGATGTGGAAGAYCAAACTTGCCCTCTGCAATTCTTCCCTTTTCTAGAACCTGATACCTCAGTATTCTCAACAGTGAGACCCTCCTGAGAGTATGGGCACACGGTATATTCAGGGCCTCGTGCAGCCTGGAACACGCTGTCCTCACGGTAAAGCCTGTGAAGGCCGCCTACAACCCCAGCCTGTACAGCAGAGAGTGCTGGAGCTGCACGTAACATCCTAGTGAGCAGCTGAGCTGTGCACCTGGCTGTGGCCTCCCACCCTCCCCTTCTTCATCTGTTGCTTTTTGTTCAGCCCCCTTCCTTCAGATGTTCCTCGTCTCTAGTGTTTTCCCAGCTCTGCTTCCTGATGAGCTTGGGCCTGTCTCCCTGCCTCGCTTTGCCTCTGATCTTGTGGGCCGCTGCTGGGGCAGGCCTGACCCTGTCTGCTCTCTGCTCTGGAGCTTCCTCTGGTGTTGGCTGAACAGCAAGAGTTGTGCTATTTGTTTCAGTCCTGCTCCCTGCTGATATTATTCCTGGCTCACTTTCTTCTCCCAAGATCCCTTTCTCACAGCCATTTTTGCAGGCTCCTTAATGTGCCTCATAAGGCGGGCAAGGAATGTGACTGGGAGCAGATCAATGTCAGGGCAGCTTAGGTTCCCCAAAATGACAAGTGTGCCAGCTCCTTCACAGTTCTCCCTCTGCTTCTGCCATAGAGGCTTGGCAGCAGCACCTGCCTCCATGCTGGTGCTCTGGGCTCCTTTCACAGACCCAACAGCACAGAGATAGTTTAACCCATGTTGTCCTAAGGTGATGCAGCAGAATGCATATTTTTGGCTGTGCAATCTACAGGGTATCCTTTCAGGGAGACTGGCTGCACATCTTCCAGGTAGTGATAATTATCAGTCCCTGTTGGGTTGCCAACCCTGACAGGTTGCCCAGAGCACCAGGATTTTATGCAAATACCTTCTTGTTTCTCTCCATTTTTTTCCCCCGCCTAATCCTGCAATTCCAGTGGAGATCACCACTAGCTTAAACCTGTGAGACTGGCCTGCTATAGTGCACAGCAGGGAGTTGCATGTCCTGGGAACTTCTCTGTTGCAGCTTGACTAATGACCCCACCGCAGTGTGAAACAAGGTCCTGAACACATCTGGTCACTAGCTCATCATCTTTGCTCTGGAGTCGAGGAGGAAAGCACAAATACTGGCAACTGTGGAGTGTTGTAGATGCAACCTCCCTTGAATGTTTGAACCATAAACCCAGGAAATGGGGCAAGATTCCTGGGACTGCCTGAGAACTCTGCACTGAGACCAAAACTAATGAGAAATGGGAGAACCCCCTTCCCCCCAACATCAGGAAAAAAAAAAAAAAAGAAAAAAGAAACAAAAAAACCTCCTGTCTGCAGACAAGTATCAAATGTCCTTGCTGACAGAGATGAAGCTTCTCAGAGCTCCTGGAACTCCTTTGTGCAGGCCTGCACTGTGCAGTATGTGCTTTAGCACAGATTTCTATGTAGTTTGGAGACTCCTTTCTGTGGAAGCAGCATCCAGTTCARTGTTGATCTGCATAACCCAGGGAGATAGAGAACCAACCTTGACCTTTTCCAGTCAGCTTGTCTCCTCCAGGGCTGTCCTGTGCCAGGAGATAGGAGGCATGAGAACTCGAGGGGGACAGATATCTAAGGAACTCTGTATTGAGCAGAGAAAGGCTTTTACTGCCCCTCCTTCAGCACTTGGGCTATGCTCTTAACTCCTCTCTTGGTCAGTCCTTCATACTGTCTTAGTCTGTAGCCTTTGGGCTACGTGCCAGTCTCGTAGCAGTCTCTATTAGTGGGTTACACTAGAAGAAATGCCTTTATGCTACCCTCACAGGTTTTTATATATATATATATATATCTCTATATGTATATCTCCACAACAGTACTGGAAAAATACAGTAAAGGAGCTATGTAGCACTGCAAGTTAAGGGATTTCCTTACCCTTTCCACCTCCCACCCCCCCCCAAAAAAAAGGAAAAAAAAAAAAAAGAAAAGGAGATATGAACCAATAAAAGAGAGGGTTTTTCCCTCCTTTTCCCCCCCCCCCCCCCCCAAAAAAAAGGAAATAAAAACCCTGTCACTGTGAAATATTTAATGTATTGAAAGTCTAAATAATGTGTCTTTTGAATCTTTATAAGTATGAATCAAAAGTTGAAGTCTGAAGTTAGCTTCTTGAATGTATATTTGACTAAGAAATGACTTAAGGGCATGAGCCCCACTAACTCTAATCATGGCCAGCAGTGCTGGAGGACAGGTTATTTTAGTTTTTTTAGCTGTGATAGTTCAGTGAACTGGAGTTTTTTTTTCTTGTAAATATAATATTGGTTGCCTGTTAYCAATTTGAGGTTGAATTTCCGACAGTTAGTATTTGCACTAAAACCAAAATTAAATGTGAAAATAGTCAGATGTAATTTCTTTGTTGTTTTTTCTTTAGTAGAATTGTATATGCTGATAGCAAACACATTCTTTAATGGATTAAGATTGTAAGACTGGCTAAGAAGTACAGAAGTAGCTTGTGAATATACTTATAACTTGTTCCTAGAAGTCCCCTTCCCCATGCACCCCTGAGTTAATCTTCTTCTACTCTGGTAACTGTTCTGCTTTCAAGATCCTCTTGGAATTTCAGCCAGTTACAGGATTTACATTTTCTTCCCTTCTTCCTTCCCCAAATACACACTCCTTCCTACCTTCTGTCCTTGAGCAGGCTGTTTTCTTTGGCTGTGGGGAGGAATTCCAGGTTATAGAGTCAGGGGTAGCAATTGCTCTGAGTTCGGTGCTTGCTGTTGTGCCCGACTGGCAGCAGCAAGCACCCCGCCGTTCCCTCCATGTGTAGCTAGTGCGCAGCCTGGMTGCCCTCCTGCCCCTGCTCTGCATCCGAGGCAGAGCTCATGGCCCAGGGGCTGCTGGCTGTAGCTGCTAGTGCCTCCAGACACCCCATGGTCTGAACTGTGAGGGTGCCTTGTGCTGTGGCTTGCCTCTTGAGTACAGCAGGCAGCTTAAGCATAGAAAGCTGTGTCACTAACTTGTTTTGAGTAGCACTAAAAAAAAAAAAAAAAAGAAAAAAARCCCCCACATCCATAAAACAGCATCCTTGTTTTTTCTCATTGTTCTAGAGTTCTTTTGACCTTTCTCAAGTGTCCTCTCTCCCCTGTATGTGATTCTTCCAAATCTTGTTGGGGCTGTGCAGCCTCTCTTAGCTGACCCATGCCGTGGCATCCCCTTCACCTGACATTCCTCTTCTGTCAGCTCTGCCTTTTACTTTCCTGCTTGCAAGTGTTCACCCTTTCAGCCCTTGCGTGTAAATGTGTTCATCTGGTTATAAAACAGAGGRTACCCAAGAACCCTAGCCAGGAGGAGCACTCATTAAGGTTAATGATCTTTGACTAAGACTAATGATTTGACTTTCTCTGATGTCTAGAGAGATACGACACATCACCAGGGAACAGTCAGCCCTTGTTAGGATATTAGTTTCTTGACTGCCTCCTAGGTGCCTCTTTATAGGTGCCATGTCATTCCCAGGAAGCAAAGGGCTCCTGAGAGACAGGGAGACAGGAACATCCACGTCTGATTTTATGTCTCCTGCTGCCCTGCTTTGTGTCCAGGCGCATCTGTGCCCTGTGTCAATGTAGTTTTTCTGCTTGTGGTGAGAGTGTGAGAGTGCTGTGCAACCTTTTTGTTACTCTGTGCTGCAGGCTGTGCTGAGATCTGTGGGAAGGAATAGGAGGACTGAATTAAATAAAACCTGGATTGTGCTTTGCCTTGCAGACAGACAACAGTAGTGGTTTATGTCATGTCTCTGGTGGGCATGGTTGTCTACACCTTCACGCTGAGCCTGGGCTTCCTCTGGGTGGTCTTCGTGACGGCGGGCGTGCTGGGGTGAGTTCTTGTGCCRGACGCTTTGCGCTCCATGTCATCTGCTGGGGCGTGGTTGGGAGGGGGGACACAGCCCAGGATGCCACGGGGACAGCTGCTGTCTGCATGTGCCTCTCGCATGGGATGAAGATTCAGCAATCTGCTCTGCACATCTCTGGTGTATGTTTGATCAGTCAGGACGTAAGTGTAGCCCTGCTCGACTGCGATTGCCTTAAATACTCCAGGCAGTCAAATGAAAAGATTTGAGAAACAAATAGGACTGGGGTGCCCTAGCAGGGAAGGATGGAAAGCACCTGGTTCAGGGTGGCTGACTGGCTGTGTTGGGGATTGATGCCCTTCAGTTGCCTGTGGGAGATGCTGCCTTYGTGCCTCATTCAGCAACTGGTAGCTGAGACTGTCCGAGGCTCTGGGCACAGGTATTYGAGGGTTGGAGGGAGGACCTGTGCACGATGAGGGAGTGGGACAGCTGTGCGGGCTGCAGTGATACTAAGRGGCACATCCTGTGCAGGCAGTTATACAGCATTATAATGGGATATGGGCTGCCCTGTCCCTYTTAATCATCCTTCTAGCAGCTTCTGAGCTGTCTTTGCTGTGTTTTTCTACAGGTTTTTCATGACAGGGTACCTACCCCTGGGTTTTGAGTTTGCTGCAGAGTTAACATATCCAGAATCAGAGGGAACATCATCAGGGCTCCTTAATGTCTCAGCACAGGTAGGTACGCTCTTTCCTTTTCCTCATCTTCCAGAACCTCTTTTTAGGCAGAAAGAAGTCATGGTTCTCACCCTGGCCCCACTTTCTTGTCCATGATTATTGCCATATAGTTCAGATCTAAGCACCTTAAGCTYTGCTTTTTAAAATCCTAGTGGCATTACTGTAGAAGACCTCATTCTGTTTCTGCTCAGGAAGTATCTGTCAGGATGCTGTTCATCTTAGTCTTTTCCAACCTTGCTCCTAACAACCTAAGACCTGCCTCTCCTACAGTGAGAAAGAAGATTTCGGTTCTCAGGCTCACCTGTCTTCCCATCAGCTACCGAGGAGGTGCAAGGAAGACTTTGTAACCAAGTTTTAGCCTAGCTAGAGCAACAACCTGGCAGATCTGTATACTCTGATGTTTTACTAGTGATGGGAAATTGTTTGGGCTGCTTCGTAACAGCAATAGAGCTTGACACTTCTTTTGTCCTTTTATAGATCTTTGGTATTGCTTTCACCATCAGCCAAGGACAGATCATGGATCACTTTGGGACCAAGGCAGGAAACCTCTTTCTTTGTTCCTTCCTTTTCCTGGGGACTATCATGACAGGTAATCAGAYTTCCTTGTGTTTCTCTGCTGTGGCTCTTCTACTTGGGTATGTGGACTCTTATGTGCTCTTATGTGTAGCAATGCCCACAGGAAATAACAGAACCCATAGCAATGCTGCTGTGCTGCTTTAAGCAGCTGGTCTGTGTTAAAAGAAGAGATCTAAGGCTCCCTACCCAGCTGCTGGCTGGGGTCTCAAAGATGAGTCTGTCACCTGCTGAGATAAGGAGCCTCTGTACTGTATGTTTCAGAAGAGCCCTGSTCATCAGGAGGGTGGCTTCTCCCACTGACCTTAATGTGTTCCTTGTCTCCTCTGGAGCTTTTGCTCCTCTTTTGGGTTCTGGGGAAAATGATTTGGACTCTGAACAGTGACTTAATTGCTTTCACATTTCTCTGTCTCCTGTGTCTCAGCATTTATTAAGGCTGATCTTCGAAGACAGCAGGCCAATTTGGAAAGTGAACAGACAGTGAGTAAATCCCCCTTGATCCCTTCTCTGCTCCTGTTATTTTGCTGCTCTTAGCTCAGGGCAGTACCCAACCTCAGCCCTTTTTAGAAATGGGATTGGCCATTTCTGAGTCACAATGTCACAATTAAAGATTCGATCCTAACATCTTAATTCTTCTCATGCCACTCCTTGCCTGTGGGGAAGCTCCTTGTTGGTTTTTTCAGACAATTGACTGTAATCCCAGCTCCACTGGAGGCCAGTGTGGTTAATGTCACAATGAATATCTGAGGCTCCTTTTGGAGGTTTTGGTCCTTGTGGAGTCTGCAGGGCTCTGCACGTCTTCATATTAACTAGAGATGGGTATGGATCAGCGGGTGTGGGTATGTTCCCTTCTTTCCCTGTTAACCACTGAGCCCTCAAATGCTTTGCCCTTGTTGTGAGCTGGCTGATCATTCTTCCAACCYCCTGTGAGGGCAAGCTGTTCCTCTTAGCTCCGTCCTTAGCTGCAGAGTGGGGTTCAGGCTCTAGRGCTGAAGGAAAGTTGTGGCAAAGCCCAAATCAGGGTGGGGATGGCAGCCTTTGTGCAGTGTGTGGGCAAGGCTGCAAGTTAAGGTTTCAATATCAGAGTTGAGTGCATCATGCAGCAAGTGCAGCTATTTGCAGATGGAAGAGGACCTAACCACAGCAGATAATCTCAGAAGCTCCCTCTGTGCAGAAAGAGGAGCTAGTGCTTGCTTTGGCCTCTTTCCTTCAGTAGGCTCCTCTTCCAGGATGTCCACTCAAGGTTCATGAAGCCATTAGCAATTGTGACTATGAAAGGGCAGCTGCTCAGTTCCATGCTGGCTCGAGTCAGCTCTTTTCAGAAGACAGTGCTGCCTTCCTCCAGATAGTCTGACTGCTCTGATCTGGAGAAAGACCAGAAAATGTACCAGCCTGCTCTGACTGGCTGCTCAGGAAGGTTGATTTTCAGTTATAGAATACATGTACTTATATTTACACACACACACACACACACTGCCTTCCTCCAGATAGTCTGACTGCTCTGATCTGGAGAAAGACCAGAAAATGTACCAGCCTGCTCTGACTGGCTGCTCAGGAAGGTTGATTTTCAGTTATAGAATACATGTACTTATATTTACACACACACACACACACACACACACATGTTTTATATATATGTGTATATTTACAGAACTGTCTCAGTACAAATGCACAGAGTAGGAGAAGTGGGGGAAACTGATGCTACCCTACGTTCTTACACATGTAATTCTAGACCAGATGGGAAGAAAAAGGCTGTCTAGTTTAGCAAGTTTGGGCAAAAATGCCCCTAGCTCCACCAAACCCCCAATTTCTGGGTTTCTGATTTATTTATTTGAACAGTCTCACAACATTGGTGTAGCCAGGGTTAACCAGAACAAAGTTACCTGAGGGCCATAAAGAACAGTCTATTGTGAGAATTGGCCTGTATCCCTCCATAACAGTGAWGAAGCCAAGAGCAGAACATGGGTTGTGAGGTCAAGCAACTGCAGGGCTGTAAGGTGCTCGTGGTGCTGCAGGTTATTCAGAACACATTTGTGGGAGAAGGAGCAAATATCAAGGTCATTTGGCAGGAAACATTGTCAGGTAGTAGTGAGGTTYCTTCCCTTTTGTCAGACGCTTCCCTTATCAGATGATTTGGAGGGTTATGCTTGTACCATTTTTTTGTGTAAGTCTAAAGTACAGTTGTAAGGGCTTGCTCGTGGATGCAGGCGAGGGCATTGACACCAGAGCARTGTGTGTGCAGGTACCATTTCTGTAATCCTAAAGTCCTCCAGAACGGCCTGTGGTGAGAACCAGAGACATATGTGAGGCAAAGCATTTCAGACAGGCGGAACCTTCACTGGCTGCTTCTTCTCTGAGCTGAATGTGGTGTTCTGCCTCAGGCAAGGGAGTGGCCAACTGGACTTAAACTTCATGCGATGCCTTTTAGCAGGCAGGGTGGTGGTGGGTTTACGCTTGGACTCTGATCTTAAAGATCTTTTCCAACCATTATGATTCTTTGTGGAAAGCTTTGACAGAGTCATATTCTGGAGCTCTGCTGCACTACATATGCCTGAGTGATTTTCTTGGTATCTCCTTTGGCTGTTCTTCTTTTTTATTTTTCCCCCTCTCCACTTCCCTCCCTACTTGCCTCCATCTTCTTTGGAATCGTGACTTGTAGCTGTTGTTGCAGAAGACTCCAAGGCAGCAGTCAGATCATGGATTATGGACTGTAGCTTGTAACCCTAACCCATCAGTTCCCATTCCTGCTCCCTAGTTTATACACAAAGGTAGGAGAATTGCTAATCTGCTTGTCTGAACACTCATGGGTGGCCCAGGCACCAAGCCAATGGCACTTTTGGGGCAACAGCAATGGCTGCAGAGTTCTGGGAGATTTTCTGACCTTCTGAGGTGCAGCTCTAAGATGGGGAAAGGAGAGAGGAGACAGCTCTTAAGATCACTGACGATGCCATTATTTGATGTGAGCCTAGTGGATGGGCTGCAGATAGAGAACTGGACTGTCAGTAAGTTGTTTGGGAGATGAAGTACACGTATTCACTGATATTATGTTTACAGTCAAGACTCTTGGGTGGAAGTGATGCCTGGAGCTCTGGAAAAGAGCTCTGGTAGATGCCTATTACATGCTAGAASTTTAAAAACCTCTAACAACATTAGAGTCATTGGGTTGGTG
The DNA here is from genome assembly GCA_003342815.1 of Eudromia elegans. Classification (NCBI taxonomy): domain Eukaryota; kingdom Metazoa; phylum Chordata; class Aves; order Tinamiformes; family Tinamidae; genus Eudromia; species Eudromia elegans. The sequence goes on along the minus strand of PTEX01000004.1, from coordinate 2,655,166 downwards.
CCTTTTGGTGTAAGGATGCCTGAAAATTTTAAAACTGCTTGCTGACCTGTAACTCTCAATGGCTCTTGATTATTTCTCAGATATTTCTTAAGCTGTAACACTTTGCTGCTTACTGCCTTTTGCCCTGGCTGACTGCTCTGTCTAGTTAACCACACTGTCCTCTGCTTTTTGTTGTGTTCRTCAAATGTGCATCATTTAAGGGCCACAGCAAAAGAGGCTAAGAGGCAAAGGCAGAGAGGGTCAAGAGTCCAGCCTTAATGCTGCTGAGATTGGGCTATGTGCTGGCAGGAGTGTGAAGCTGCCATGCTTTGGAGCATGTGAAGCAGGTAGGCAGGCAGGGAGGGGTGTGACTCTGGACTAGACTCTCCTGAGTCTTTCTCCATACTGCGGTCTGTGCTAGCGTTAGCAGGGGTGGGTGTGCTGCATTTTTGAGTACTAGAAGCTGAGTAGCTGCACAAACTGGGCAGACCTGATGRGATATGCTGGGACTTGTCTGATGGCTGAAGCTTATATCACTGCTGCCTTTGTGACTGGTATAGGACCTAGCTTTGTACAGCTGCTGTTGTTACCAGTAATATCTCAGCTGCCAAACACTGGAAGGGGTGGGTGTGCTGTTCTATGCTTGCTGCAAGCAGACTGCCACTGAACCAGGGGTGATCATCTGGACAATGCAGAGCTCTGGAGCTGTGTGGGTTGCATCTCTCCTGCTGAAATATTGCACCTKTTGACGGCATAGCCCTGTTGATGGTGGTGAACTGACCTAGTGGAGACCCAGGGCAGAGGTAGGCAGATGGCTATTGTCCTCTCTGGGGAAGCAGCATCAGGAGCAGAGTACTGGCCTACCAAGGTTTGCTTCCTTGTGGTCCAGAAATGGAAATGATCTGGTAGGAAGCTGTCAAAACCAGAGTGACACTGGAACAGTTAGGTTTCCCARCGTCTTAAGGATGCACAGGAGGATAAATACACTTGTCAATTACCCCAAGGGAAGTTCTTCCATTTTCACCTAATAGTGGCTTCTGGTAATAAMATAGGAAGATGAGCATCAGGCTGAAGTTTTGGCTTTCTGGAGAGGAGAGGAATGTGCAAGCCCATAACCTCGCCCATAACCTCAGTGCCMAAGTCAGCCCTGACTTTGTCTGATGATGGCAGCCTCTAGGCAGATGACTTTCAGAGCTCTTGGTGATYTTACTGCAAGATATTGTTCATTTTTCCTACAGGACCTACCTTATGTCCACAGGCAGTTTGTCTTCTATCAGTCCCTTTATGTGCTTGAAGTTACTGTGAAATGTATGTTGCAATATTATAGTGGGAGCTAAATTAGCCTAATAGCGCTATGAACACCTTATCCTCTGATAAAGTTATAATTGTTCCAACAACTGGTTCACAGATCATGAACCAGCTTAGCTTTCTGTACCTCAGGACATTTAGATCACCGTTTCTACATGATACTCTTTGTGGATTGCCCTTGCTATAAGTGAATCAGAGATCATCCAGCACTCTTAGGGATTCATAGCTCTGTCATTTTATATATTATAYGTTTGTGTGTGCTGTGTGCAACCTGTACTTACCTGCTTCTGGTTTCTAGCATCTGTGCAAACCATTTTTTATTGTTTGCTTATGGTTTTTTTTTCCTGCTTGCCTAGATACACAGATTTATCTGATGGATCTCAGTGGAATACTCCAAAGCATGTTGCCTTTTCATTCCAAGAATGGGTCATTAGGGCAATTGCCCAGCCTCTCTAGCTTGCTGGAGTCTTTTGCAAGCTGTAGCATACTCAGCTCTGGAGGAAGTTTATCTAGCAGTGAATATGAAATAAGTTCTTCAGTTTTGCTTCCGAAGACCTCCCTGCTGCCTGTGTTTATTGTGGGGACAGACAGCCTTCTCTTTCTCCTATATCCATGGCCTGTTCCTGACCCCACCTGTGAGTACAGCCTTCCTTTCTCTAGGTGGTGGAGCCCTGTAGCTCTCGCCGATCTTGCAAACATGGGTTCCTGAAGCTCCAGAGCTGAGGACAGGTAAGGGGGATCAAGACTCGCAAGGCTTGGCAAGTCTATTCAGAACAGCCAACATGCTTTGGGATGTATTCCCATGGAGTTTCCAGAATCTAAGCAAACCTTTATGTTACCCCTACCTGTAGCACCACTTCTTGCAACCCTTTTTCTGCCCTTCCTGGTGCTGATAGGAGCACTCTCCTTGCACTTCCTGGCTTATACCTCTGAGCATCTCTCTGTAGCTCTCCTCATCTGTCTCCTGCTTTGGGATATTGCTGCTGACTTCTGCAAATCTTTCCAGCTGCAGTTTATGTAAGAAACTACTCAAAGTGCAACCGCTTCTATCTCTTGCTTCCATGTTGCTTGGACACCTTGAACTGCTTTGGAGTGTGAATCTTTCCCATGCACTTCTGACCCCTATTTTGCCCCGTAATCAGTTAYCACCAAGTTTAGGCTGTGGGAAACTCCACATTTACCCTTAAGAAATTTTTATTTTGAATCAATGACAACACTCCTTTTCTGTGTCTGACTTGCAGAAAGCGATACCTGAAGCCTGTGYTAATCCCGTGGTCCTTGAAGAATCCAAGCTGTGAAAAGGAGGTGTGGCAGGGCTCTCCTCCCCATCCCCAACTTTGCCACTGGTGCTATTCTCCTGACATGCAGACAGTAAGGCCTTGGGCAGCCTCGGAGCAGGAGCCCAGAGAATTCCTTGTGAAGTGTGGGAAAGAGCAAAACAAAAAGTAATGCTCTCTTCCATTAAACCTCTGCATCTGGCCTTTGGAGATCTTACTGCTTGAAGCAAAACTTGAGAAAAGCCACCACTCTCCCTTTCCCTCCTCACTAACCCATCTATGCCTGGAAGAAGTAAATATGCCCAGAAAAGCAAGGCTGCATTTGCAGATGAGACCTGAGCACACAGGCAAGAGGATGCCCTGCACTTGGCCTGTGTTTCTTCTCACAGAGAAGTTGTGACRTTAAGATAAAAGCAAGACCATGCTTAGTTTGAGAGCTACCCTGGAAGAGTTGTGATGTGTCTGTGAAGATGGATTGCTCTGCCTCTGTGCCCATGATGCTCTGCATCACAGAGCTGATGCTGGAGCCTCAGCACCTCTCCAACCTGTGCAGAGCACTGCATCTGCTGCCATCAGCTCCAAGATCTGTGTGTGTGACTCTCCCCATTGCAACACTTGGTCTGTGGATATACCTCTACTGAGAATTCATTTAGGCTACCCTGATGTTCCTATCCATTAGCAGTAATGGAGAGAAACCAGTATGTATCATGGGCAGACTCCAGCTCATTCTGCCTAGCAGCAAAGTCTAGCTGCAGGGTTGACTCTACAGMCTGATCCTGCCCAGCACCCCACACAAGCAATAAGAGCCAAGCCACGAGCTCCCTGGACTATGTGCCACTGATGATAAGTGCTTTTTACATATTTTAATCCAACATTTTCTTTTGTGAAGTCCTGTATTGGGATAGCCAGCCAGGATTGCAGTGCTTTGTGCTGCCATGGTGAAGTGTTTGAGTAAGGTGGGCATGAAGAAGTTCCAGGGTGGAAGCTTCCTGCTTTATAATAGGAAACAGGAAAAAATAGCCCCCTTGCCAGCATGTGTGTTTTGCAAATGGTTCCTGTCTGTATGCTGTTGTTACCTGATCACAGGTATGTCCTTATGTCCCTTCTTCCTTTTCAGCATCAGACAAGATAGCYACTGCCCTGTTGGAGACATCATATGTCCCATATCCATTAAATAATGGAGTTGTGCACAAATACTTTTGAAAAAGTTAATGTTAAAGTAGATGAAGAGAGCTCTTTTGGACATATTTTTTTTTTTAAAACTTTAATGTCAAAAGAAAGGTTTCCTCAAAAATGCTAAGTGGTAGGTCCCAAATTTGGTAGTTTGAGATGGAACACGGGTGTGTGTGTATGTCTGAAGTGTTTTTAAAGATTTTTTTATATAAAAGCAAAACATTTCAAACATATGAATGAAACATAACACTTTAATATTAAATGGCTTAAACAGGCTGTCTGCGTTTGTTTTTTAATCCTGGAACATCTTACAGAATGGAAAAAAATTTTTTTTTGCCCATTGCTACTGTTGTGCTCTTTTTCTCCCTTATGCTTCTTTTCTCCTTCTGCCACTCTCCTCACGTGCATAGGCTTCCCAGCCAGGAGCTCATGCTGATGTCTTCCTATTTTCTGTGCACTGCCCATCTGTTTTGAATATTATTTCATMAAGGTTGCTGCAGTCTGTTCTTAGTTTTTTCCTCTTGTCTGTAGTCATAGGCAACTCCAAAAGTAGTTTAGTCATTGCTTACAGAGGCATTGCATTTGCTGTTGCTAATAAGCTGGGGAATTGAGATCTACAACAATTCTCTTCACTTGCTGGTGTGATGTGAGCAGTTAAACCTGGTGCTTTGTGGTAGGGAGTCAGGGAAAGGTGGGTTTGCTGTAAGGAGAGATAATTGATTTGCTTCAATATGAAGCAGAAATGCCCCTGAATTTGTATATGCTTTTCATCACTGCTGTTGTAGCAAAGAGACTGACATAATGCCTTGCAGTTTTCTGTCCTTTATTAGAACAGCCCCTGAGGATCACACCCATGCAAGTTACGCAGCAGTGCCGGGGCACCTCTGCTCTCATTCCTGGCAGAAATTCAGTGCATCCTGGGTCACTCTACATATCTTCCCCACAGCTACACCAAGAAGGAAGCCCTTCCTCTGGGGAACATGCCTGAGACCCCCTGTTACCTCAGGGGAGACAGSCTCACCAAATGCCCAGCAAGCTCTGACATGATCTCCTTTACAACCTGCCATTYGACAGCAGCCAGTTCAAATGTTGCCTGGACAAGAGAAAAACACATGATAACGAATGATTGACAGAGTTCAACAGTGCCAGGGGGACGGGAGCCCTGGTGAAGCTGCAGCTGCACTTTAGTGGGAGTTTGGCAGTGAAAATAGGAGGCGRCACTGGCCTACACCAGGCATTCACCTTCAGTTTTTCTTCTTGTTTTCTGACATTGTTTCTACTTCCAGGTACTGCAGCCCAATCAACATCCCCAGGATAGAGAAACCTGTGACAAATGCAGAATGAGTTGTGTAAAAAATACAGGAAAAAAGAGGAGACGTTCCCGCATCTCCCCAGCATTGTCTCCCCAGCTTGTGATTCTAGGGCAGGTTTGGGGGAAAGGCAGAGCTSTACTTACTTGCTACCATGAGGGGTGCCATGACTCCAATTGTCAGGGCTGCAGTGTGGTAAACGAAGACTTCAGAGAGGAAGTGAACCAGGGCCATAAGGAAGGTGAAGATGGTGATGTAATAGAGGCTGTTGGAGAGCAGAAAGAAATGTTACCGTGAAGCCCATAGTACTGGCACGCGTATGGCAGAGTAGAAAAGAAGTGAACCCATCTTCTGCCCTGTCTGACCTCACTATGGAAGTCAGAAAAGTCCACCTAGCAGAGCTGCTACATTGCACTACCAGAGGAGTGCAGCATTTCTTGGGTTCCGCACTGTTTTTAGGGATGGCTGTGATGTAGTTCTGCGCGTGAACCCCCATGTTATCACCCCCCATAACATGGTGTTTTACCAGCATTTCTTCAAACAAGACGGGTGCTTCTTCAGGTAATCTAAACAGATACCAGACTCCTGAGAGCACGAGGTAGTTGAGGCAKGCTGTGGGTACGGAAGGCTGGGGAGAACAGTGAAGCCCAGGCACAGAACTAGGCCAGAAGGGTTTCATGCCCTGAATGATTAAGGGGCTCTGAAGAGGGAGAGACTTTAGTGTTTTTCAAACATTCCCTTAAACAGGTGCCCAGATGATATTCAGCTTCCTGGAATTATGCAGACACACCTATCAAAAGAAGAAAGCTGCTCTGAGGGAAAATAATGGAGCTTGTTTGCTGGCCTAGAAGTCCAAAAGTCCCTGGGCAACAGCTCAAAGTGGAATTAAAAGTCACAGCCACTATCTGCTTTTAATGTAAATAAAGAGGGCGAAGCAAAGGCAGGTCCTACCTGACCCCTGCTACCCTCTAGGGGCCAGAGCTGTAAAAAGGCAGCGGGTCCAAGAGCTCCAAGATCAAAAGTCCTTTAAAGAAACAAGAAGCTTCATGGTAACTGGCACTGCCTCCATCCCCTGAGCCACAGCTCTACCAGATAACTGTGGTACTGTGGTAACTATGCCTGTTACCACGGACAAACCTACTCAATCCAGGAACGTGCAGCCAGGCGCATAGTAACTGTTGCTGCATAGAGAACTCTCTTCTGAGGCCTTCTGGATGCGAGTCTGTGAGGGCAGGGAGAGGACGATAATGCTCATCAGGCCAGTATGTTTCCCAAGAGATGCAGTTGTAGTCATGGAAAAGGTGGGAAGCGTGCTCATCAGGCCAGTATGTTTCCCAAGAGATGCAGTTGTAGTCATGGAAAAGGTGGGAAGCGTTTAACAGCAGGCTCTAGCAACCTCTAGGACAGGCTTTGCCTACTACAGACCTAAACAGAGCCGGGCTGCTTGGAAATCCCTACAGGAGCTGGGACACCTCAGGTCAGAGAGGCACCATCCTCAGGCAGCCCCTGCCTTCTTCCACATGCTCCTAACACCCACTGCTAGGGGCCTCTCGACCTGCTGCACAGTCTTTGGTTGGGCTGTCACAGCAAAAGAGGTGCCAAGAATCAGTCTGATCTCATGATTGCCACCGCAATGCTGCCACTCGGAGATGGTTTGCATGCTGGAGCTCTGAAGTCTGGGACACAGAAAGTCCTCAGATCTATCAATTTCTCCTTGTGATAAGGAGGAAAGCTCAAACGGGCAGGCCCACCCTCCAGAGAGCGGCAAGTCACGCACAAATCTTCCACTGCCCATCAAGTGCTTTTCAGAGGAACACCTGGAGTGCTGGATAAAGTTCAGGAGCAGCTCCTGGTTCCACACCTCACGCGAGCTGCCCTCCAGGATAACTGTTTGGTCRTGAAACGCGAGGATTACTCCCACCCTCCTTACGTACGTTGTGTTGCGGATGTCGATGGCGCAGAGGCAGCGAATCACCGACGACAGCAGGGTCCAGATGCCGAAGGTCCGAGCCTGGAGCCCGTTCACTGCAAAGAGAACAGAGCGTGTGGGGAGGGTGAGGAGCAAGAGCGCAGCTCCTGCTTGCTGCCAGCCCGGCCCCAGCACGGGGGCAAGCGAGGGCACATGCAGGGACACCGGGGCATCCCTCAGGACACCGGGGAAGGCCGGGGCATTCTGGCGGGGCGGGAAAGAAGCTTTGGCGGGAGCGTCGCTGCTGCCGCGTCCTGACACGAAGCGGAGCGGGCAGGAGCGGCCCCTGCCGGCGGGGGCAGCCCCGCAGCGCTCCCGACCAGGCTGTACCGGCCCCGGGCTCCCGCGTGAGAGGTGGCCAGAAGAGCGGGGGATGCGGGACCTCTGCGGGGCGGCTGGGCGCGGGCGCCTTACCGAGCGCGGGGGTGCCGGTGTAGAGCTTCTCGGAGAGGAAGCTGTGGTCGCGGAAGCTCTGCAGCGTGTTCCCGGCGGCGATCACGGACACCATGACGAGCCAGCTGCGCAGCACGTTCAGGAAGCGGCTCATGCTGACACGGCCGCCGAACCTGCCGCAGCGACACGGGCGGCGTCACAGCCCTCCCGCGCCGGCCCCACCCCGCCCGCCCATTGGCCGCGGCGCCGCCCGTTCCCGCGTCACGCGCCCGCGCCGGGCCGCGCCACCAATCGGGTGCCCCGTCGGGAGGGCGGCTCCCCCCGCCCCTCCCCGTGGCCTCGCCCTGGGGCGAGGGTGGTGCTGAGGGCGGCAGCCGCGCCTGCGCAGTGCGGCGAGCCGCCAGCGCCTGCGCAGTGCGAGTGCAGGGAGGGTGCGCGGCCCGTTGGTTGTTGTAGTAACGGGGAAGCGGCGGGAGGGGCGGCGGCTGCGGGGCGACGCGACGCGTCTGCCCGGCCCGGCCCGGCCCGGCCCGGCCCGGCCCGGCCCGGCCCCGTCCCGTCCCGCCCGCCCCGCCGCGGCGATGAGGGAGCAGGTAGAGACCGCGCGAGCCCCGGCTGCCGCCCCYGCTCCTCCTCTGGCTGCCCTGCGGGCGGGGGAGGCCAGGCGGGCCGGCCGAGCCGTTACCGGGACGGGGCAGGGCAGGCTGGCCGCCTGGTGCGGCCCTGCAGCAAGTGCCTCAGCGGCGCTGGGGACTCTGCCTGGTCCCGCGGGCCGGCTGCGGCTCCCGGCCCCTGGCGGGGCTGCGGCGCCCCCGGAAGAGGCGGGTGTTGGCGGGAGGTGGCTGCGCCGCTGCTCTGCCCGTCCTGCTCAGCTCCGCGCTGCTGCTTTTAATCCTCCTTACAGGTAACGGCTCTTGCCAGGTCCCCGGAGTCTGCAGGAGAGGATCTCTGAGGCTGCAGAGAGCGGGCTGCATGAGAGCCCCCCGAGGAGATGCCGATTGGGATGGCTCGGGATCCAGAGGCAACTTCCTCATCTTCAGAGGAGGAGGAAGAGGAGGAGGTTGTGGATGGGCTGGAGTAAGTAGGAAAAAAAAAGTATAAAAACCTTAACAGTTTCTGCCTCTCTGTGCTTTCTAGAAGATTTGTGCTAATCTGAACAGACAGTTCTCTTTTATGCTTTGAAGAGAGGATGGGTGGTATGGACCTCAAGTCCATAGGCAGACTCCCTGCTTTGAGGGCTTTAAAGACTGTCATATTCTTCAGGATTGAGGAGCAGCTCTTGGCTACTCTAAAATCCGTTTTTTTTTTTTTTTTATTTCTTGTCCTGTTCTGAAGTCAGAAGCTTTCTTTATGGCACTTAAGAGAATAAATGAGATAGCATATTTTAAGCTTTTGATTTGGCTGCAGGAAGGAGAAATATGCTTTTTTGACAGTGACCTCATAYGCAGTGTTTTACTTAATTTTTAAAAACCTGTCTTGTGAGACCTCTGGAGTAGGTATTGCTAGTGTACCTCTCTTCTGACTTATTTTGGAATCTTCTTTTATCCTTACCTGTGAAGGCCTCATTTTCTTTTCCCCCGAGTGAAATCCTTTTTCAGTTTTCGCTGAAGCTACTTAATACAGGCTGCTTATTTTCTTCTGGTTGATTACTGTGACTGAGTGCCCAGATGCAACCTGCAGTGCCTCAGGGTCTGTAGCGGGTTGAGTTACCTGTTGCTTCCTACCGAGTAGTTGGTTCCCGCTTGCCAGGATCTTTGGGATGTATAGGCCCAGAGCCACTCTGAGCCAGGATGCAGTGATGACTGTGCGTCTGTATCACAGGACCAAGGGTCATGCTAGGGATGACTGACAGTCGCCTGAAGGATTGTCTGACCTTACTGTAAATCCTTACTACTGGCTTAATGTAACCTCCTCTCCTATTGCCTCAAATCGTTTCTCACTTATATAAAGCCCTGGCCTGCACTGTAAGTGCTGGAATCTTCCTGGGGCACTTTAGGCTGAAGCGCTGATTACGCCAAGGAGATGATTTCTGAAGGGTGTAGGATGAGGTGAGAGTGCTGGAAAGTTCATTTGTGTGGGGGATAAGAAATASTGGCTTGGTTACGAGGACTAAGATTCCACATAGGCTACCTATTTGTCCTAGCATCAAGGAAGAATTGCCCCTTATCTCTGTACCTGTGTTGTGAGGGTGGGATTGCTGCCAGATAAACAGGTGAGCTGCTGCCTTTTTTTTTTTTTTTAAGTACTTTTGTCTGACTAAAAGCGTGATCTTTGAATACTGGRTTGGCACAATTGTTCAAATTGATGCAGTATCTTATCAGTAACTGGAAGAATAATGGCACTGTTCAGAAATAGGCAAGATCACAGAATGGAGGTTTTTGCTCTGGCTACGAGTCACAGATTAGGACAAGGGATCTATGTGAGGTAGCAGCTCTGAGTCTAAAGCTGCTCTGGAAAGTGAGCCTAGGATTCGGTGGATGGGCGGGGGTTACTTGACTTGTTTTTGCTTATAGGGCATCTGCTCTTGGTCACTTACTTTCCATGTTTATTTTTGCCTTTGTTATTTCAGGGATAGGAAAATGTCATTCTGATTTTTTTTCTGATGTAGATTTCTATGCAATAAAATTATATTGCATTAYTTGAGTGCCTTTTTGAAGTGAGATTTGAAGGTTTGGTCTCTATTTTATCCCCTACTGCTATATTTAATCTACCTTATAACTTGAAAGTTCTTTTGTAGATGCCAGCAGTGAGYGCTTCCGTGGCCCACTACCTGGTACTTGTAAACAGGCCACAGTGCTTGTGCTGGGTCTGCAACTGGAACCTTAGATATATTTGTCTATAGACTTAGTGAAAAGAGTTTAGTAACGCAGGCTAGTTTGCTAAGCCTGCAGCAGTTGCAGTCTTGTCAGCTCAGACCTATTGCTTTGTTATATTCTAATGGATATGTTAAGAAAAATCTGGAAGTGTTTGGAATTATCTTCTGTAGTTTCTCCAACTCTTTGCCAGACAATGATCTTGCATATTCTATAAAAAGTATTCCTGTGTACCTCTGTGCCAGTTGTTCCCTTTTTTCTTGTCCCTYTAGATTCAGATGTGTCTCTCCACCCCATTGTCTCTGGTTTTTGTTAACTTTTTCATATTCCATTTGCTTAGTGGTGAGTAATAAGCAGTGTGAGTTTTATTTGCTTAGGCAGCTTGACAGGTTTGCTTTCTGTCATCTCAAGGCTTTATATAATAGCTTTTGTTTTGTGTATGTGTGTCCTTAATTTCTCTGGAGGGAGGGTGGTGASAGTTTCCAACATGCAATGTAGCCTTGCTAATTTAGATGCCATGGCTTGCTGTTGCTTGGAACCTRTAGCCCCCATAACTGGCTAGGTGGGGGCATTGCTGTTGAATTCTGGGCTTGTGTCCCACTGCACTTGGCAGGAGTGACGAGAATAATGCCCAGACTCAGCCTCTGTGCTGAGCCAAGTACCTTCTACTCTGACAGTGTCTGCCTGAGTGCCCCTTTGCTCGTTTCAGTGCTCAGACTAGGCATCAGTTCATGAGTTGGGACTGGAACCTGCCATGGGAAGGTGCATGAGGGTATTGTGATCTATCCTGAGATGCAGATCTTGTTTTCTGTAGACAGTTATGTAGGCAGCTCTGTTTCAAAGAACAGTAGCCGTGAAAATCCACGGGTTTTCTCTTGAATTATGGTCGATAAAATCCCTACAAATTAAACAAAAAATAGCTTAACATGGTGAAACTTGAACAGGAGAGTTGGACCAGATGATCTCTAATGGTCCCTTCCAATCCCAACCTCCTGTGATTCTGTGACCAGTATCAAAATGGGAAGACCTTGAAGATTGTCCAAACAGCTCAATACCAATGTGCCTAGCTTGTATTTGACAGTGAGTCCTGGCTACAGATGAGGTGGGCAAGCATGGACAAGCTGGGCAACCRCTCCCTTGCTGTGAATAACCGCCGCGTACGTGCGAGGCCCAGCTGCTCACTGTGGTGCCGTTGCAGGGACCACCCGTGCATCAAGTGGACTGGCGGCTGCCGGCGCATCCCCATCCTGGTGTTCCACGCGGAAGCCATTCTCACCAACGACAGCTACCTCCGTCTCGTTGGAGGTAGGTGCAACCACGTGCCAGCTCTCGGGCTGAGAGTGTAAGGTGGGAGTCTGTTATCTGGAAGTTCCCTTCCTTTGTCGTGGGGAGAAGAGATGCTAAGAAGGAGATCACGTTTGGTTTGAGGATTAGCTGTATTCTTTCCCATCTCTGAACACAGAGATGTTCAGAAATCATTGGTTGGTTGATAGATGTTTGTCACGTTTGGGTTGTGACAAGGGTCCTTGTCCCTCCATTGAGTCTTGATATGTCTGGAATTGTAGCAGAATTTAGAATCTGCAGAGAAATTCACTAGTCTGTAGCAAAGAACTTAAAATCAATTGCACCAGTAAGGTTTTGGGAAGGTTTCATGAGGAAATGTACCAAGCAGCCATCCAGTTGCAAAAACAATAATAAGATTTAATAACAAATCTCTGCATGTGCAGCCTCACAAGGCAGAGTAAGTGCATAAGCAAAGGTGTTGCTGCTCTGGCAGCTTTGGGATCAGGAGACCTCTAAATAAGAGGCAGAGCTGAGAACAGTCAGTGCAGATTGCAAGATCTAACGCGTACGGGTGTGTGCAGCTGGGAGCTGATTCTGGAGGTGCTGAGTTGGGGAAAAGCTAAAATCCACGCAGCTCCTTGTGAAGATGCTGACACTTGTTTCTTCTTTTGCTTCTCCCTTTCTTAGGTAATTGAAGCCACATTTCTAATATCCTAACCAAGCAGAAATGCGTGTGACTCATTTGGATAGGGGATGGAAAAGATGATTTGCTTGTATAAAAACCTCTGATCTTTTTCACCCCAGTTAGGAATGCACTTGCATGGTGAGAGTAGCTGATAGAATTTCTGTCTTTTGTGTGAACTGAAGTGTGGTAATATTCTTAGGTTTTCTCAAGAGAGAGGGAGAAAATTATTGTGGCTTAACAAGTTCATTCCTGGATAGTAAAACTTCTTAATTTTCCTGTAAGACTTTGTCTAGTCCAAGGTGATGCATCCCTCTCTTCTCCCTAGTGACACGTTTTTATTGTTAGAACATTTTTTCTGAGGCTTTATTTGTTTTTTCATCTTTTTGTTTTGAATCAGACTTTTGTATTCTAGCTTTCTGATGTCCGTCTCTATCTTTTCTGAACTTGTTTGATTAACTAATCATTTTATATGACCAGTGACCTCTTACTTTGCTACTTTATTCTATGCTCTTGGCTTTTTATACCTCCAGTGCTGCTTCCCCATTTTGATTGTGTGATTTTATATTAGTGATTTCCCTTTTTTCCCCCACTTAATAGTTATCTTGTTTTATTTTCTACCTTTTTTCTACTTTTTTTGCAGCTGTTTATTTGAAGAGGGAGACAGGGGAATGTGATGTGAATGAAGGAGTGCTAGTGTTTTATTGTGAGATTTCAAGGTTTAAAAAATGTTCATTTTAACTAGTCTTGCTAAGGAAGGACATGACATGATTGCTCTAGGCTAGGGTCTAATCCTGAATTGAGAAGAAACACAGCTGTGCTTAGGGTGTTGCAAAACAGATTAGAAAGAGCTGGTTTTTTTTAGAAACAAAAACATAAAGCTAAGCATTTGTTAGGGACATTTGTTAGGCTGTCTTGTATTTAATTATGTTTTAATGAAGCAGAAATCTGGCACAAAAAAATTGGTTTAAGTCAATGTGATGCCATCATGAATTAATATTCCCAGAGACAGGTAGGCATTTGTCACCCTATGTTAAGGGTTTTATTTTGTGCTATTACAGTCAGGGCACATCCCCATGGTTTTAAGTGCAGCTGTACTGTGCTGGGCTATGTGGTGCTGTTAGCTATTTTGCTGGGATAATTTGCTTTGTTTCCCTATGTGCAGGCTCTAATATTCTGTCTCTTGCCTTGCTTTATTAAAAGAACGTTATCACCTATCCTATAAGATTGTGAGAACAGACAGCCGCCTGGTCCGGAGCATTCTGGCTGCCCATGGATTCCATGAGGTGAGTGCAACAAACTTTACAGTACCAGCAGCCTGGTTAGAGGGGGGAGGGTGTTGAAAGAAAAAAAAAAAAAGGAAAAAGAAAAATGCACCCTGCTTTTTCTGTAATATGCTTCAAATTTAGAATTGGGAGATTTTGGTGAACCCCTTGAGTGTTCACATGTTCTCTGTAGCTCTACTGAAGGTATCTGAAGGTTTACTTCATGATTTTTGCTCTTCTAAAGGAATACCTCTGAGTCTAAAGTCTGCAAAGTTGGGTCAAAGAGCCATCTAAATAAAGGTTATGATGTTTCTCCTTGTGCTTGTAGAGCTTTAACTTCACTATTGGGAAGTTCTCAAGGATTTTTGTCTCAGCCTGGGAGAGCTCTTAAGCATTATTGTAGTCTCTTAAGTTTGTCTTTTAGCATGTGTCTTGCTCTAAAGAACATCCTATCTGCAGTTAATGACAATTCAGTGGATATATACCTGGGATGGAAGTTCTTCTGAATAAAGCAAAACTCAAGGAATCAGACTCCCAAGTTTCTAAAAGAAATCTGGAATACTTTATAAATTGGATTTCAATGGTTTATGAAAACAGCAAATCCTTTTTTTTTTTTTTGATTTGCTGTATGTATGAGAGCTATGATAAACTTATTTCTTAGCATCTTTCAGTTGCTTAGAACAGGAGAGTCTGTCTGTAATTGTGTTAATATTAGAAAAAGATAGAGGAGATTCTCTTAAACTTGAACTGCTCCACACCCACACCTGTTCTTTTTGTAGATATGCAAAGGATCAATCTATAGGAAAAGCAGTAGTACTTTTTGTTAATACCCTGCTTTTTTTTTGTTTTAATTCATTTTTTCAGGTTCACCCTAACAGCAGTGATTATAATCTCATGTGGACAGGATCACACTTGAAGCCCTATTTGCTGCGTTCCCTTACAGATATTCAGAAAGTCAATCATTTCCCAAGGTAAGGCCAGGGTGTCATGTTTTGCTGAATGTCTTTGTCATGATTTGCATAAATCTGAGTGTAGGTAGCACTTAAAACACTATAGATAGCATGATGCAGAGCAATGGGCCTGTGCCATGTGCTGTCTTCAGTCAAAACAATCTGGAAGTATTTGGGGAAGATGGTGTGTAAGATAAAGTGCATGTCTATAGCTCAAGTACTACACTTTTGTGCATTTCTTGGGGGTGTAAGTGAGGCACTTGGGGGCTCTGTGTTACTTGTGGAGATAGTAATCTGTCACCTGCTACAATATACAAACGCCATTATAACACTTTACTGTTTTGCAGTCTATATGGGAGCCTATGGGAGGTCCATATGAATAACAAGAGGCACTGGAGTTGAGGGTGTATGTTAACAGGGTCTTAGTGCAGAGACAGCAAAACAGAAGAGTGGTTGTTGCAGGGTGGATTTGAGTTGTCTGGCAGGGTTACAGGTACTTTACTAACTAGAACAATGGCTTTTTGGCATATATTTTTCATGGAATAAATAGACACATGTCTCTTTTTGGGACCTCAGGTCATATGAATTGACAAGAAAAGATAGACTGTACAAAAATGTCAGTCGTATGCAGCAGACCCATGGATTCAAGACGTTCCACATCTTACCACAGACCTTTATCCTCCCAGCCGAGTATCAGGAATTCTGCAGTAAGTGCTGATGATGCTCAGCCCAAATCAAAACAGCTGAATGTGAGATTACTTTTAATATCCAAATTGTTAGTTTTTGCCAGTTGTTGAGGCARTAAAATAAGAGGAAATTGAAAATACTGTCAGTGTAAGAGACTTACATCATTTCTTTATATCACTTCTGCTATGCTATATACTCCATGCCTGCATAAGTTCTCAGCTATGTAATATCCCTAGCTAATATTTGGGAGTACTGAAGAGAGAGATGTCTAAAGGAGGTGTAGGGCAGGGAAAAGAACTTGTCAGAACAGCAGGATAGGCTTGAGGGAGGGCCAATAGAAACTGTAGTGAGTCTCAAGAAGTGAAGAAAAGGACATTGATAAACAGAGACTGTAGTCTCCTGGATTTATCTAAAGCCTTTAATGTAGGCAACATTGTTGCTTCTCTGTAAATAATGACAATGGAAGATGTTTCACATCTGTTCTCTTTTCTTTTGACCAGATACATATTCTAAAGACAAGGGCCCATGGATAGTGAAGCCTGTGGCCTCTTCCAGGGGTCGAGGTGTTTACCTGATCAACAATGTAAGTGTTTGGCAAAATAACTGCTCATGACTAATACTGTCTATAAAACCATGCCAGCTTTCAGGCAAGTGGCATGGAACGTATAACTCAATGTTGGCACTGCTCTGGACTTCAGCAGAACATTGATGCCTTGGCATTCATGAACAGATGGCCAAGCCTGTGCTGTTCTATACTGCGTAACCAAGAACCAAGCTATTTCCCTAACTGCTGTGCTCGTCTTGCAACATATGCTCTTAGTTTATAAGGAACTGGTTATTTTCCCTGAGAAGTTTTGGAAGCTGTGCATCTTCACACTCTCTTGTGGCGGATGGTACTGTTCATTGTTGAGGAGGAAAGGTTGTTTTTCTTGCGCAATCCAAATAGGCACGTGCGGTCTCCTGGAAATAAGAATATTTAAAATGAGGTCCCATATGGTACAGAAAAATATATATAAATCCTTTAGATTTTTCTTATCTGACCGTTAGTGTGCCTTTATGGTTGAGGTTGACTCTTTAAATTTATTTTGCTGGATATATTGTTAATTTTCCCTTCTTTTTAGGCATTGCAGCTAATTGGGTTATCATAGGTAACAAATATATCTGGGCAGGAGCCAAAACACGAGAGGATTCCAGTAGATATTCCCAGCAGCAAAACTGACTAGTGGGTCTTTTTATTTTCACTCACTCAAACCCCTTTAGCCTCCCTGCACTGAAGGGGTCATGCTGCCTCATCTGTTCTCTACCTGGATCCTCTCCCATAAAATAAGGGAGCATTTCGCCAAGTGTATGAGGTAAGTATTTCCAGAGCTGCACTCCTCTCTTGCTTTGCTTGAAAGAGAGGAACAAGCTCAGGCTTAATAGTGGGCAGTTGGCCATGGACTGAGGAAAAGACCCCTTTGGAGCCAATCTCCCTTTGTGCATATCTCTTCCAGAAATATTTCAGCTAGCTTTGCCCAAAGACTTCATTTTCCTTCAGTGTGTGTCCATGCAGAGAGTAGTATCTTCTAGAATCTCATCACAAAAGAGTTCAAAAATTGTAATTCTCTCAGCTAATTGTGTGCATAGTAAAACAGGCTGTCAGTCGTGTTACAGCTAATGGAAGCCAAGTTTGTTTGAGTGTGTTGTATATACTAACTCTATTTATGGCCTAGGATTCCTGCTTATGCCACTGATGATGTGGTTGAATACGTGCCAAACTGAATAAAGGCAGGATGATGCCTCTCTTGGCTCCTTTGCAAACTGGAGTCAAGGAACGGTTTTGCAAATATGAGTAGCTGAAACTGATTACAAGAAGAGACTTATATACAGCAAAAAGTAAAAGCTGTTTAAAGAGGTCCTGTACCTGAGATGTGCATTTGTTACAGATAAAACTTCCTATTTGGAACTCCAAAAATAGCTACTTTCTAGTGCAGTAGTCCCTACCATGGGCTGAACCTCAATAGAAGGTATTTACTTAGGAGGAATGGTTTGATACCAGCACTGGATCTATCTGGAAAGATCACAGACTGAGGAGTCGTCACCTTCACTCGTGACTTCCTCACCTGCTGTAGTTATATACTGCTTCTCATGTCTTCTAATAAAACCCTCTTTCTTGTGTCTAGTTAAACACTGAAGCAGCGACAGAGTAACAATCGCTTCCCAAGTTTTCTCTCTTGTTGTTTTTACAGTATTGCTCTGTGGCTGTTAGAGTGGAATGCAGATCTAAGGAGCAGATTCAGTGTTTCGGAAATGTAGTTGTTCCTTGGGCTTCTGATTAGGATCTATTTGCCTTAATCGGTGTTGATTGCCCAGTGTTTTTCTTCATCAGACACAGCTGTCAGGCAGAATGGCTTTAGGAGAGAAAGGCTGGAAGGGTGGTAGGCTTGATCTAGCTATCTTTTTACTCCTTGCAAATCTATTTTCACCTTTGGATTCTGTCTTCCTTAGCCCAGCCAGATTGTCTTGGAAGAAAACATCTTGGTTTCTCGTTACATCAGCAACCCCCTGCTCATAGATGGTGAGTGTGTTTAGGATTTACCTCTCCCTGTTTCTGGTTTCTAGGGCTTAGAGAGCGTTTCAGGCATTGCAAGAACTCGGTTTGAGTGATCAGTCTTCCTTCAGTTCTACAAAAGTGACTAGAAAATCCATTAAAACCAGTAAGCTTTTCAACTGAGAGAGCTTCTAGCACTGTGTGTCAACAACAGGCTTAGTTTACTCCTCATGTAGCTCTTAAGGTCTGCTGTGGTTAGGTTTGGCGGAGGTGGTGGTGACAGGGGGATGTTTGTTTTTTCTTTTCATTTTTTCCTCGTCTCAACTAATTTATAACCATTGACTCTTGATGACTCTATTTCAGATTTCAAATTTGATGTGCGTCTGTATGTTCTGGTTACATCCTATGATCCACTGGTCATTTATCTCTACGAGGAAGGATTGGCCAGGTAGGGAGAATTTCTTCATATTCTAAAATCCTGAAGAGTCTTAAATGTCTTTAGGTACCATTTGTTTAAACTATAATCAAATATAGAGCACATGTTGTCCACTTGCATGAAAAGTGGAATATTGTAGGCTCAAGACATCAGAATGTTTTTGAATGATAGATATGAATTTATATAGCAAATCTCCATAATGAAACTTTGACTACTGCCTTCTTCGGTGGCTCTAGAGTCGGTTTGTTTATGTAACAAGCACGGGCAAGCCCTTTATGGAGGACAGCTCAGGTGTGAGCAGAGGTGACAGAGAGCTTGCGAGAGGGGGTCTGCTGTGTGGCCTCCAGATGGCACTAGTGGTCTTTGATTGTAACAATTTTTTTTCATGGTCAGGATTCGAGAGTCCCGACATTTGGAGAGAGGTGAGGATCCTGGAGCTACTGGCTTCTGGCTTCCTGTTTGTCTCCCTGGCCTTCCATTTAATAGTATGGTTTTAACTGCTGGAGAGACTCCTTTGGTTAGCTTGCATGGTGTGAATCTTTGGTTTAAAACTGGGATGAAACTTCAGCTATGCTAGAGAAGAATACCAAGGCCTTGGGGAATGGAAGCTGATTTTAACTCTTGGTGTAACAAAAATGTTTAAAAATAGAAGCACAGTGTAGTAGGGTATTGGGAGGTGAAATAGGGATCTGTAGCCAAAGAAGATATTAAAACAGTCTGAAGTGGAAACCCACATGCAGAACAAAGTCTTCTGGTTTAGGAACCTCTATTACTGCTTGTGTGGTGCTATGGTGTTTTCCATGTTCTGAGTTTGCTGTCTGAAAGGGTAGATAGTCTCTAAAACATAGTCAGGCTGACCTTTTCTGAGTTGTCCTTTTGAAATATTTTTTTTAATCCTAATTTCTTTTGTAATTTGTTGAAAGATGATGTTCCTCTCTGGTGTTATGCTTTGAGTGCTCCAAACAGAAGAACTGGATTGTTTCAGTAAAGTTGGTGACCTCTACCAGAAGAGTGCTATCAGCAAAGCATAAGATGTAGTCATTTTCTTGAAAATGATGAAGCTTGGTATTGCACACATTTGTGACTTCATGTTTGTCAAGATATGTCCTTAGGCCTGGTTTCTCTTAGCACAGCTAGACTTATCATGATGTGATCTAGAGTGGAATTTGAGGCCTCAGTGCTGACAAGAAAAAAACAAATTGAGGGTTCATGGTTATGTTGCTTGTGTTTCAATTATCATGTAAAAGGGAGAAAAAAAAGTCCTTTGACCAAAGTGAAGGAGATCTGAAGGGTATCTATCCTAGGGTGTGTAACAGCCATCGGGTATTGTTGCTTGGTCTATGTCAGGAGTTCTGAATAATGTTTTATTTGCCTGGATGAAGCTGTTTATTCAGTGCAATTTTTGAGGAAGTTGTTGACCATAAGTACAAGCTTTATTCCCTAGAATAGGAGAACTTAAGAGGTGCTGATGCTGAGTAGATTTCTTTACGGTTGCCTACCCCTTTCTTGCCTTCTGCTCTTGCTTGATGCGCAAAGAAATCATGTTTTATGAGGACAAAGCTTTAGGTCAACAGAGGCAGGTAGCATACTCCTAGAGAAGTAAGGAGACAAAAAGGTAGAGCACATTTGCTGATATTCCCACTAATTGGATTGAATTGACTTAAGATGTATGTACTAAACTGAGAAACCGTCTTTGTTGAGTCCAGGCTTGCCTGAGGGTATAACTCAATCATTGAAACATATGTCAAAAGTCTCTGCAGTTTTATTTATTCATAGTTTCTCAAGTCTGCGACTTAGGATATATTTACTGACCTAACTTTTAAATTCTAGTCTGAGGCCCAATATTAATAAGCTGCACACTTAATTACAAATTGACCTCGGGGAAAAAAATGCTTTTAAAGGTGATTTACCCTACCCAGTAAGATGCTGTGTGGAGACAACTGGTGGAAGTCACAAAGCTGCTCTTCTGCACAACTGAATTAGTGGATTATGATATTTTTTGGAAGAGGAACCATGTACGTAGAGAATAACTTGGTTGCCTTGCATTTGAAATACAACTGAAGAAGCCAGGAGTGGCTTATACTGTCAGTTTTGAACTTCTCATTTCTCTGTGTCTCTGGGTGCAGGCGTAAGGGGCATTCAGTGTATGAGGGGAAAAATTTCATAGTGAAATGTCTTTTTGTTTGGGCRAGATTTCCATATAACTTTTTTCTTTTTGTGGGTGGTGGTGAGTGTGTCTAAATTATCAGGCTTAGCATTATTTCTGAGTTTGAATGACTAGAAGGGCCTAGTCAAACAGGAACTTCTCAGTCAGATTTACACCAGCAYGGAGAAATAGATTAATTAAAAAAAAAGGGGGGGAGAGGGAGAGAGAGCAGCAAATCTGAGCTGAAAACCATATGCTCCAGTGAGAAGGGCCCAAAGAGCAGCAGCTAAGGAGGGAGATTTTCCAGAGTGACACAAGAGTTCCAGTGGTGCTTGAGTCGGCATTGGGTTTCATAATGGCCCAGCTCCTTACACTTCACATCTGCAGCGTGCCTTCTTTCAGTAGTCCTGCTTCCTAATTAACTCTGCCTCTGCTGGGATATTTACCTTTTCTGTGCTGGATTCCTGTGGTTTCCAAGGAATTCAGGTGTTTGCTGTGAGCCAAGGAATTCGCATTACCTCATAGGCTGTGCTGAGGCCAGAGCCTGCTGCAGCAGCCAGTCCCCCCGGCAGTAACCCCTGCCTGGCAGACCTTGCTTCTTGGGAAATGTAATTCCTTTCTGCGTGGATGCMTGGGATCAAGCTGTGACCACGTCACTAGACATCACCTTGCACAGGAGTGAGGCGGCTCTGCTGCTCACTAGACAGCCCCAGGGCTTTCGACCTGTATAATGTATCAGGTCAGAAGAGTTTCACAGCTTCCTTGCTTTTTTTAAGATAAAGAGAGTTTGGATCACTCTGGAGAAAGTTTTTATTTATTTATATATTTTATTTACTGATTAGAAACTTACTGTGCATTCAGACATTTGCCTCATTTTAGGGAATTTATGTGTGTATGTGTGTATATTTAAAAATTAAATCTTGAATTTTCTTATTGTATAAAATGGAGGAGATAGGCTATTACCGTTTGAGTTACAGGGAACTCTATTATAGTCCTAGGTGTTGGTATAGTGATGCCGTTGGTTATATCTCTGCGAATCCCATGGCAAGCAACTAGAAACATCCAGGGGATAACAAGTAGGCCTACACTGAAGTCTGCACATGGTCTTCATTTAGAACAACCTACTCTTGTTGAGCTTCAGCAAAACAGCTCTTTTGGCTGAAAGACTTGTTTAAATAGGAAAATGGTTCTTTGCATATTTGTACATCTTGCAATGATGTACTTACTACCATATTATAACCGTCATCCAGTAAAGTGTATCAGGCAATATTTAGTTACCTCCTCTCCTAGTATCTTTTAGAAAATTCTCAAGGAAAGATGGATGATACTAACTGTAAGGTCCCTTTTTTAATCTCTTCTTTAGACTTCTCTTTTATTTTTATTCTTCTCAAGTTTTGTTTTGTGGTCTTCCTTGAGCCCTCCTTGGGTAGCAAAGGGTGCCCCACCTAGACTCAAAGTAGAGGTAGCCTTTGTGGGTCTTCATTTGACCCAACTGTTTAACTTAACAGCAGGGTCTATRTGCTGAAGACTCAGAGGAGCTGGGCAGCTCTCACAGCAAGAATCTAGTCAGAGAAAGAAGAATATGGCAGGTTAATGGCCGGGCCTAACTTGGAAACTCACAAAGTCATTTGTCWTTTTCTTGTAAGGAGTCTTGTTTTCTTTCCCTGCAAAACCTGGTAAAATTGCTCCTGGATTTTATTATTTAATTTTGAACTACTAGAATAAACCTGTTCAATGCAGTTAGAGAGATGCTGCCGTAATAGAGATATCACCAAAAGTTCCGTAAATTATTTGTACCTCCCTACCAAGCTTTGACTTCTATTCATACTCAGTTGCGAACCAACATACYGTGTGGATATCATGAARTGATCAGTGCCAGAGACAGGCAGATAGTGATGGTGTCTAGATTTTTGTTTTTGCTTTCTCTTTTGTGCTGTACTGTAAGGGAGCAGGGTCCCCAGCTGCCCCGGACCCTAATACTCTTAAGAATGGAAATATCTGTACTCCTTCTATACCAGTTCTAGTATAATGAACAGTTCCCTCAGGGCATCTTATTTCTTTTGGTTCTGGTTTTTAGCAGCAGTTCATGGAAACCATAAAGAAAAATCAGTAGTGCAAACAACTTTCTCTGTGGTCTCAGTTCCCTAAACAAAGTGGCAGCCAACAGACAACCAGGGAGGCCAAAGCCTTATGCACATGGAGGTGGAGGGGAACAGGGACAGAGAGATTCCAAGAAGTAAATGTGCGGATCGTGCTCGTAGGAACATTGCACTAGTTATTTCCAGGACATTTAGGCAGGAACCCTGTGTGCAGTCATGGAAAAGACTATCATCATGTGTGCTTTTTCTGTAGCACTTGTTTGAGAGAAAAGGGATTAACTATTCTTTCCTTCTTCCCACTCCAGGGTCTTTTCTCCTCCTCCTTTCCCAGGCTCTAGCTTGATGTCACATAAGCATTCCAGAGCTGCCAAGTTTTGTGCAAAAAACATGTAACAACTTAAGTAAATATTTAATCATCCAATTTACGTATTTGCAAAATGACTTGCATATGACAAACTTCACCTTGTGGTCAATGTATTTCCTGAAGTGGTGCTGGGGATAAGGCCAAGACTAGTATAGAGTCATTCGGGTAACGTGCCGCCTGATGCGCGGTAGTGCAAGGGTAGGTTGTCTGAGTTAAGGCAGCATGGGGGTGAGGGATGAATCAAAGTTTATCATGGTGTGGCGGATTTCAGGATTTCTGGAGTCAGGCGTGCATTGTGTGATGTGCTTTGCAGACTGCTGGGTCAAGAGGCAGAAGTGCTGCATGTTACTTGCAGAGTAGGTAGGTCACTGACTGTGGAAATTAAATTTGTTTATAGGCTTATAATGAAACCTTGCAGAGTGGATAGGGAGAGCAGTAATCTGTCAATATCTGAGTGCCTAAAGGGATTTTTAATAGAGAAGTCTGTAGCATGGGAGTCAGGCTGAGAGTGCTGCCTCTGGGTGATTTACTGTTAGTCTGGAGACTGAGGGACCTTCCAGAATCTGAGTCTGAAGAAGTTAGTGAGGAATTCTGCCCTGCATTTTCTGTTCCTACTGGCTGGGCCACCTGCTGCCACTGCTGCCATCCTACTACTTGCTTTTGATTGCTCTTTCTCCTTCAGTGACCCAACAGAGAGGGCAGCCAGAGAGAAGGCAAACCTGCTTGTGTGGAAGGTGAGCTTCATAGCAGTGCGTAGTTGCTGATAAAGAAAACTAKTTTTTGCCTTCAGCCCTGTCTGGCATGTGACTATCTGACTTTTCAGTTGAGGTGTAGGCAGATGCTGTTGCATGCAAGCGTGTAGCTTTTCTGTTCTAGGCTTTCAATTCAGAAATGAAGGACATCCTCTCTTTCTGCTGCTCTCCTAAGGAGAGGTAAGCTGTAGTCAGGGCTGTTCACAATTTGATTGAACTGCTACTTCTGCCTGAAAAGCTATATTGCTGGTAACAGTTTGAGTGGAAACTGAAGAGTGCAGTTAATCTCAATTTAACCTTTTATATTCTATAACTGTAGTCTTGGGATAGAAGTTCCCCTGTAATATTTTTATCTGGAGGCTTTTGGAAACTAATGGTGTGCACACTTTGCTAGTGGGTTTCCTTAATTTTCTTAACTGATCCTTTTTCTTGGCAGATTTTTAGAAAGACAGGATTGCTCAAGAGAAGGGGAAATATTTGAGATCTACAAGAATGGTAGTGGAGATGTGACGAAGCTGGGAAACAATAAGATGAAGAGTAAATTTCTCTTGTTTAGTATGCGTAATAAATACAAGTAGTGCATAACATTAAGATATGGGATTACTCCTGAGTGATGTTGTCTCTCTGTGATATACATCGTAGAGGTGACACAGGTTAGTTCTGTGATGGGGGGGACAATTTCCTCTGCTTGCCTGCCTCTCCTCATAAAGTCCAGTTTCAGGTAGCCGAACAGGGTTCAGTCAACACTGGAAAAAGCCAGCATTGAAAACTAATGATTAGAACCTGTCCTGTGGAGAAAGCAAAACTATGTTTTGGCTTGAATTCAGGTGTGCTATCCCTCTGTTGGCTGACACAGGATGGACAATCATTCCTTTCTTGGTTTCCCTATAATATGTGGTGTTGCAGCAATAAGAAGCACTGTTCTGGATGATAGGGGATTCAAAGAATGTGCTGAAGTGGCAGGAGTTCTTCCTGTCTGACTAATCCTGGAAAATATCACCTGTTACCAGATTTTATTATTAGAGTAGTCCTACAGGGAAAAAAAATTAGTTTCCAAATCAGTACGAATCCAGTGGTTGAACTGTTCAGACCACTTGGACTTGAGCACCAGCAGTACCCAATGGAGTCAGGGCTGTTGGATTTTGCCATCTCAAAGCCTACCGAATAGTCTAGAGCTTGGACAGCATCAGTTCGCAGTGGAAAATGAGAACTGGTTGAAACAGCAGGAAGGAGGTGGTGTTAGTGAGCAGAAGATGTATTTTGAAGCCTTGCTCCGTAGATCCATGCTTCTCCTTTGGCTGAAGATGCACATCCCCGTTTGGACAGTCCAGCCTGCAGTTTAGGAGTGCTCTTGGATTGCTGGCTGATCACAAGGTCCCGCATAGCAGCATCCACGAGTAATGCTTTGGCTGGGAATCCGTCCCATCCTGGCGAATAGTGACCTGGCCTCAGCTATTTGCGCCTTCGTCACTCCTTGGCTGGGTTAGAGCAATATGAGATACCTGGGCATGAAGCTGCTAGTGCTTAGGGAACTAACTGGTACAAAATGCTGTAGCATGTGTTTGTGGTGCTGTGTGTCACTGGGAAAACACCAGGCTGTTCTTTACTTTTTCTGCTACCTTGCTATGTAGCTCTAAAATTGCTTTAAGAATCTTAATTCCTGTTGTTTAGTGGCAAACAGCCTATGCCTGCAATAAGTAATAGGTAGCTTACACTTCTTAATGAAGTGGCCAGAAACATGATTCCT
Organism: Eudromia elegans; assembly: GCA_003342815.1. Lineage (NCBI taxonomy): Eukaryota > Metazoa > Chordata > Aves > Tinamiformes > Tinamidae > Eudromia > Eudromia elegans. The sequence goes on along the minus strand of PTEX01000004.1, from coordinate 2,630,002 downwards.
TCTATTAATAGTTGAAAGATTCCTTGGAAATTTATTCTAATCTCAGTTTAACATCCAGACGATCTTAACAATTATCGAAAGTTTAGTACCTTCCATTCATACTGTAAAGACCTTCCCTTTGATCTGACTGTCTCTAGAAGTGAACTTTAAAATCCTGTCCAAACAAGATGTTCCACAGCAGGCTGGTGACTCACTCTCCTTCCTGGACAGATCAAATATGGTCGATAAATTGTCTTGTTATTACATTGCAAGAAAGGTAATTATGTGTAGCATGGAGAGCTATAGAAGTTTTGAGTACTAAAGGTATCTGTGGCTGATGCTGTAGTGATAATGTCCTAAACTAGTGCTAAATGAAGTGAGGATGTAGACTCTTGCTAGCATTATGCTTGTGTTCTGTGACCATTCTGCACCTAAAGGCTATTAATGGAGACTCTAAAATAGTTTGGATTTTCTGCTTGGGATTTGCAGATTTCTCATTTGCATAAGGATAATAAGGTTGTCAAACCAACTCCTAGAGAATAGATTTGCCTGGAGTGAAAGTCTGTTGCTTAAATCTTTTCTTTGTTTGTTTTTGAAAGAAAGAATCCTTTTTTGAAAGCCAGTGTCAGAGGACGGTCTTTGGAAAAAGAAGCTGTTATCGTTTGAAAGGTGAAAAGCTGTTGATAAGATGTATTGACTAGGTCTGCCAGGTGTTCATATCCTCAGATTGCTGATAATGCTAATGATTAGAAAGTAAGATGTTGGTAAGTGTGATGGAAGACCTCCACCTTTGCTTTAAGTCCTTGGAAATATTGAGAGTACTGTGCCTTTCCAAAATCCCTTCAGTTTTCTGGGCTGCGGGTGCGGTTACCAGGATCATATCAACAAGTGCTTTGAGTGTACTGCTTATTAGTGACTGATGAAGTGGAGATTTTAAAGCTATAATTAAGAAAAAATTGCACGGTGGGACTTTTTATTTTCAAACTAGAAATGCTAAGTCCAGGAAACTTCCAGTTAAATTGAAATTAAATTCAAATATTTTTAAGATGTGGATGTATGTGGAAAGGGAATGCAAACCTTCAAATTTTCTGTTGCCAACTGCCCTAACTTTGCACATAGTTAATGATTTTAAAAAAAAATGGTGCAAAAACTGGGTGAAGGTAGAAGAGGATTTTCTTTTTCCTTGTCTCCCTCTTAAACTTTCCATTCATGAGTTAATTTTTTCTTTGGTGGAAAACTTAATTATGTCCTGGAAGTTGCACCATGGAGTCTTTTTGTTTGTTTTTCTGCTCCCACCTCTGTATGTAAGAAATTTATGTGTGTCCTCATGGATTTGCTGGTACTGCTCTGGAGGGGGAAAAGAGGGAGGAAAGGAGAGAGCAAGAGAGTTCTCAGAATGGCCTCCAAAGGGAGGGCAGAAGTGGCTTCATTTGTGCTGAGAAATGAGATTTTGGCAGATTTTTCTAAGTCAAATGTGTCTTTTTGTTTTTGTAGCATTCCTTTGGATTTTCTTGTATAGCTTAGTTTCTTCTGAAAGCTTTCTTCCTTTATGGAAGGCAATAGAAAAAGGATGAAGAGATGCAGCAATTACTAAAACAAAGATGGGGATGCATTCTTTTGTGGACATCAAAGTCATTGCACAGCCAGGTGCTCTCTGCACTTTGTTTCTACATTCCCCTCCCTTTCTCCCTCCATTTTTCTTTTTGCCTGCTTTGAGGGCTCACTGAACCCACTGTCCTGATCTGCAACTGACCCTGTCCTGGTACTTTCTTTCTCTTTCACCAGGGCTTCTTGGAATCTGCTGTATTTGACTTCTTCTTTATGCTTTCTCCTTCTCCTTTCTCTTTTGAGACATTGGCATTTAAAGTGTTACTGTGGGAGGATGGTTAGAATGGAGAGGACTTTTGCAGTGGAGCATTTGCTGTTACAGCAGCAGTTTTGGTCAATTGTATTGGTTRTGTAGGTAGTTCTGCTAACAGGATGTCCTGGATTCTGTTTTGTGAATTTTCTCCAAAATTTGGTCAATCTTAAAACATACCTTAAAACAGGAATTTGTTGCATGCAATGTAATAAAATCATATTACATTTAACTCAGCCTTCTTTGCATAAGAGTTTTACAGATGTTGCAACTAATACTATTTATCATCTGCTTCATGTGTGCAGCTTTGCGTGTGTGTGAGGTTGTTACTCACTCCTAAAATGGAGATACTACCCTCTTTCTGTCCTGACTCTGCATCCTATCACTTTCATTTCTTAGGCCCAGGCAAGTGTATCTGCAGCTGGCAAAGTTAATTGTGTTTTTCTATATTTGCACAAGTGACTTTTCAGTCAGATCCATGAACTGGTCTTAATTACCTGTGGCTGTGCGGTTTGTGAATCAGCTCAAGGAGGCTGCCTGGAATGTTATATTGACCAGAAGGGACTGGTCAAATGTGCTGCCACAAGCATTTCTGTACCTATGCAGTGAACTGATCTCATGTGACAAACAACCCTGCAAGAAAAGGCCCGTGCCAGTGTTGTACAGGTAGAATGAAGATGTGTCAGTAAGGAAGGAGAGTGTTGCCAGTTTGACTCTGCGTGGCCACTGAAAAAATCGCTTAGCACATTATACCTTTCCGTTTGTAGCTGTGAGGTTCAGAGAGCTGATCTGCCTTTCCCCCCCCCCCATCCCCCCCAACCTGAATGAGTTTTTTGATTCGGCTCACACTGTGGCTACACAAATCTGATGGCAGTATACACCGGTGATGAAGCACTTATTTGTAGTGCAGGAATACCTTTAATTAAGAAGCTACCAGTGATATTTCCATAATGAAGAGGCTAATTTATGGATAGGCATGGTTAAGACAAAGTTCAAACAAAGAACAGGCTTTAGTTCCAGACAAAATATAGTAATGACTTGCTACTGATAGCTCTGTTTCCTTAAGTCTCTTAGTCCTTTCCTTGTACATAAGTTCTATGATATCTTGGTGATATGGAAGAGCTGAATTGTCCTCAGGTGGTCTCCAAATGACAGCAGCCTGGAGAAGCTGCTACCCTGTCGGATGACTTGCTTTGGCTGGCAGTTTGTGCTTGGTTTCCTGAATCTTTCTTGAAAAAGAGGATTGCCAGCTGTAGTCTGTGTAGGGGTGATGCTACTGGTGGTGGCAGAAACCCGATTCCACCCGTAACCTTTCCTAACGCATTCTTGGCACATGCCAGAACTGAGCTGTGCTCATATGAGACTTCAGGGAATATTGACTCCAGCATACATATATATTATGATATCTCTATATATGTGCATTTCCCAGGAACATTGCTGCTTATGCATTCTGAGTGGGTCTCGTTAAATTGAAGGAGCTAAAGCTGAGTGGCCTAGCTAGGATGTCTGCAGGCCACAAATCTCAGCAGTCAAGAAAAACATTCCTAGGCTGTGAAAACTCTCAAACACACAAGAACAAATGGAAAACTCTGCTCTGAGATGCTGAAAACAAGACTGTGTGCACCTTCATGTGGCCTTAGAGAATAAGCTGTATTTACTCTCCTGGGGAGAGGCTGCATTTGATGAAATCTCACTGGAGACATCCTTTTCCTAGCTCATGCTATTGAGTGGCCTGTATAGCAGGACATGTTTAGTAGGCATGTCATGCTTTCAAGAAACTGTAAATCTTTTTTCTTTATAGGTTTGCAACCGTGAGGTATGACCAGACATCCAAGAACATTAAAAATCAGTTTATGCACCTGACCAACTACAGCGTCAACAAGAAGAGTGGAGATTATGTCAGGTACTTGGCTGGAAAATGGTACCTGGTTTCTGGGGACTGGGTCAATTTACCTGAGTTGATGTGTGTTTGCTGGCAATCCTCAGGATAGGCCAGTGGTGTGAGCTTGCTTGTTTGGTTTGTTTTAGCTGTGACGATCCTGAAGTAGAAGATTATGGAAACAAGTGGAGCATGAGTGCAATGCTGAGGTACTTAAAACAAGAGGGGAGAGACACAGCAGGTCAGTAGAGATCTTGTTTTCTTCCTTTACTGGATCTCGGCCATCCTCCCAGTGAGAATATTAAGAAAAGTCAGGGAAAAGCCATAGTGACTTCCATTTACCATCAGAACAGGGTGGAGGGAAATGTTCCTTATAGCTAATTCACTAGGGCTGTGGACTTGCTCTCTGTTCTGAGATGAGTCCTCCCCTTCCCCTTTTGCAAATTATATTCTGAGACTTCCTCAGGGTGTGTTTCTTAATATTTTACCTACATTTCCCGTTTCTTAAGGTCATCCCATCCCTTCTAAAAGCTTCCCTCCCTCTTCTGCTCCCATGGCCTGCTCAGTCTGATGAGTGACCAACCTCTGGAGAACTGTGCCAGTTTGAATGACTCTTGGATGTGGTGTCATCTTTCCATGGCTCAGGTTTTTGCTGAGTGTTTTCACTTCAGTCTGTGTTCATATAAAATAGCTCCCTCTTCCACACCTTTGCCGGGTCTGCTGGGAGTAAATGCAGCTGCAGAGCAGAATCGAGGTATATCCTTTCTTAGGGAATAAATTACCTGTGATACTGAGTCGTCAGTAACACTGATAGCAGCTATGTCCATGTTGCGAGTGGTGCTAGAGAACACTTAGATGATAGAGGAAGGGTCTGAATCTGGCTTTCAAATGGAAATAGACTTTTTTTTCCCCATCGTGTGCATGCATGGCTATCCGATCACTTGCACCATACATTTCTTTTTTTAAAATCAGTTGTACACAACTGGTTATTTGATACTGTTTTCCCTTTTAATCTAAAATGTGTAATGTATGCTCTTACGACTAAGTTAACTGCTGAGCAATGAGAAGGTTTCACTATAAACTGTTACATAGCTTCTTGCACCTTTCTCTGATGCATCTAGTTCTGGTCATAGGGAAGCAGAATGCTGGCTGGAGAGTGCTGGCCCTGTCTGAGCTGACAAGTTTTTTATGCTCTGGAATGTTTATGTGCACTTCGGCATTCCCGTGCTTCCACTGGGCACAGCAGCTCACATCTGACTTTGCTTGCTTGTTCCTTAGAATTTGTTCAGGTCCCCGCATGATTTCTTCTGAGCATGAAAAATAGTAACTGTAGAGCTAAACTGAACTCCCTAGTTCAGTGGTTTGTACTGAATGTTCTTTGGGATCAGGATTCCCAAGTGTCTGCATGGGTTTGTTGGAGTTTTTGGTGTGTTTGCTTGTTTTTCCTTTAAGAGTGTGGGAGGGTGCTGCCACTGCTACTAACTTTTCAGTCTAGGACTCTACTTTTTGTCTGTTCCCTTCCTCTCTCCGTTCTCTATTATTTGCCACTGAGCACAGAAACTAAGGGTGTTATTCTCTGTATTGCCTGACTCACCTCAAGCCAAGTGTTTGAGCCGTGTCTCCAACTAATACGTATCTTATCTTGCCTTTCATTACCTGTCTCTGCTCTGCTGCTTTGTCCTGAGCTTTGTTTTCAGGCTTACATAGGAGATGGGGAGAGCTTCCTCACTGAAACTGCAGAGTGCCTGTAGGCCAGCAGGCCAGGGTCCTGTTGCCGGTCATATCTTTATGAAATCATCTGTAAATCATAGTTGATGAACAGCTGCATTAGAGGAAGGTGCAACATCACAGACCAATTAATTCATAAAAATTCACAAGAAAAGCTTATTCTGTACCTCAATGGCTTTGGCTTGTACCCTTTAGTTTGAGGGTTTATCTCCTAGTGCACTCTTATTTGATACTCTGGATAGTGTGATCAGACTCCAGCTGACTTGTGCTGATGTGCTTGCCACTTGTTCCTGCTCACTTCCCCTATACATAGACTCACATCGTGTTCACCTGTGTGCATTTTTCACTAAAATACTTTATGCATGTACTTGCCTACTTGCATGGATTTCCATCTAAACATTATGGCTTTGTTATTCATAGGCTCTGGAGTGCTTTGACTCACAAGGAAATGTTTTCATATTCATATATTCATACTTTTCTAGATATTCTGTGCTGCTTCTCAGTCTTTTTTTCTTCTCCTCTTCCCCTTTGCAGCATTGATGGCCAGCGTGGAGGACCTGATTATCAAGACTGTACTTTCTGCTGAGCTGTTCATTGCTGCAGCCTGTAAAACTTTTCTTTCCCATCGGGGCAGCTGCTTTGGTAAGGAACTGGGAGCATCTTCATTCATTAGTTCTTAAGTGCTGTTTGCAGCTTCCAGATTTCCAGTGTTACAGGTAAATGTTGATTTCCTTTCTCTTACTGTAGGTCTCTCTGAGGTTCAGGGGTCTACGATGCACCAGTGTCATCCATCAGAGTCTGATGCTAGAAAAGGGGATGATGAAGAGGGACCTGAGAGAATGTTGGGAAATTAAAGTAACAGTCACACAGGTGCACTTGCCAAGGGTAACAGATTTAAACATCCCTTCAGAGCATTTAGTAGTTACTGTTGGGCTAGATAGCTCAATGCAGCATTTAGTTACAGTGCCCTTTTTCTGAGGAGTAGGAAGGAATGAGTCAGGAAGTGCATGGAATGATAGTGCTGGGTGATGCCTCTGTGCTTGTGTGAGAAGACCACATGGTGGCGTCGAAGCCCGTTTCTGCTGGAAGCTGGATGCAGAACAATGTGCTGGCAAAGGGTTTTGAGAACTCGCTGGCAGCAGAGGCTGGGAAGAGTTCCAGAAAGCAGCGACTGGTACCATAGTGTACCTTCCCCTGCTTTCCAGTGGCTGCTTCTCAACCTTCCCTAAAGCAGCCTCCTCCTGCTCTTAGCTGCCCTCTGCATGCACAAATACATACATGAGGTAGGAGTCTCAGAGCAAATCTATAAATTAGCCTCAAATATTTGGTGCTTAAACCAGTGGCCAAGCTTAACTTAGACTATTGTGTGTTTAGGTATTGGGAGGAACTTATATTTAAGCTGTGATAGGTAAATCTACTTGTGTGGTCTTCGTATTGCACTTGAGTATTTGCAGTCTTGCTGCTTTCTCCATGCTGGCAAAAATGCTGTCATTGTTGAATTCTCAGGGGCCGTGAGAATTCTCAGGGGTCGATGAAGAATCCAAGGAGGAGCCATTGCCGATGTGCTATTTGCTTGCCTGATAAGCCATCTGCCTTGCTGGCCTTAGTTTGCCCTAAGTGACTCTGATGTGTTCTTTCGGAGTTGGAGAACCTTGGCACAGATGGGGAGTTGTAAGTTAGATAATTCCTTCTAATGAAGTAGCAGTTTAGTAGCTACTCCACGAATATCAACAACAACTGGATTAAAAAAAGAAAGCCCTTAACTGCCTCCGTTTTGTTTCTCCCTTTTCCTCTCAGTTGTCTCTATTTTTCTCCGAGCTGCTTATGTGGAAACTAATGTTCCTCATGTACTTTTTGCTGGGCCTGGCTTTGAGGTTATCCCACTTCCTGCTGCCTCCCCAGGGCTGTACTAACCACCCTCTCAGATGCTCCCCCACAAATAAACTGTTTTGTTCCATTTGTTTCAGTGTAAACATGAATTAAGAGCTTCCCAGGAAAGAGAGCTTAAGTAGGAGCCACATTGCTTCCCTAGGGAACCAGCAGCATTCCCAGAGCTCAATACTTTATGCCACCTTCCCCCACAATTACGTGGTGGTCCTTGTCCCAAGCATTTGAGCTGTCCTTGTCATTCTGTCTGCCTCATTCTTCATCCCTGTGTCTTGTTCTGACCCTCTTTGGCCTTGTTACTTTTAACCCTGTTGTAAAAAGGCTGCTTTTTTTCTAGCTGGGAATGTTCAGAATGGCCACATTTGTAGCTGTTTCTGTGAATGAGCACAGGGAGAAAACTGGGACTGAAGATTTCAAGGCAGCATGGAGAGCCTCCCAAGAGCCTCTGTATTTTTTATTGTTGTTTTCCCTTTTACTGGGCTGTGAACAATGAAACTGCACATATCCCCTGAGAGATTGATCATTTAAAAACAATCTGAGTTCTGAAACCTATATATGGGATTCAGATACAGGGAAAGATCTTGGTTAGAAAGATCCTAGAAAAATATGAGTAACTTGATGTATTTTCTTTTCCAATCCCTGTAATGCCGTTGAGGGTGAGGGAGGGCAGGACATCAGCACAATTACCACCTTTTTTTATTTTTTCCTAAAAATTAAATCACAAGTTCTTGTTTGTTTAGATCGGGCTGCCCACTTTTGTCCTCTAACAGTTTAGATCTCCTGCTGTGGTGCTTCCTTCCTTTCCCAAGGGTTTTTCTGTGCAGTATATTTGGTTTTTCTCAGATGTAAAGGAAGAGAAATGTAATGTCCCTATTAAGGCTGTGGAGAAATCTTATGGAGTAGAATACAGTTGCTTGAGTATGAGCTTGGTGGGAATCCTAGGACAAACATCCTATCCCTTGTGCTTTTTAAAAAGTGATGAACAGGCTTACAAAAAAAAAATGGGAAAAAAAAGTGTTTTAACACCAATGACAAAGTATTTATTCCTTTGGTTTATATTGTTCTGCATTTAATACTTCTGAACAGTAGTTCTCAATCAAATTAGGAAGTTGGTTTAGGTCTAAGCAGGGTTGGTCATTGGGCCACCTATGTACTACTTCTGGAAACATCCTTGGCTCTTCTTTCTGGTAGAAGAAGACTTTTCCCAAAGATTTCTCCTGAATCTGCCTGGCATGGCCCATGATTCAGTCACGTTTTTAGACAGTTAGAATCTAGTCACTCTGCTTAAAGGTCGAGGAAGAGGAGAGTGTGATTGTGTCTAGAAGGTGGTGGTCATGCTCTTGTTCAAATACAGGTATGGACTGCTTTCCTAGTCTGTGTGGAAAATGCCAATATGAAGGCAGAATAATAAAGGGAGAATATTCTGTTATCTCTTCTTATGGGGCAAAAGCATTATTCCCAAGGAGGCAAAGATGTTCTAGTGTGGGAACAAAAGTGCTTGGATTGATCAACTTGTTAGTTTCTTGTGACGCTGAAAGACAGTGTCTTAGTCGCTTATAAATGTGTATGAAGTTAACAAGATGCAGGGTACTGGCAGCATTGGGCTAACTGTGTGGAAATTTTGCACACTGTGCATGGGCTTACAGAGGTGACTACAGGAGGTGTGAGCAGGAGGTGGGATGAGGCTACACATGTCTAAGCCCATTGGAGTGTTCCTCGTGCTCTCTGCTGAGCATGCACTTCTGGGTGGGCCAGCAGAGGCGGGGAGGGCTGCTCAGGGGCAGCCCCTCTCTGCCTGGGAGGGCTCAGTGTGGGCGCCGAGCTTGTGCCAGGGTGCTGGGTGGCACGGCTTGCTCTGCTTAGCCAAGCACGAGTCTGAAGAAGCAGCAGAGCAAGTCTCCTGTTTCGTTCCCAGCGTGAGTCATGTCAGCAGTGGGACTGCTGAATTCTCCTGCATTCAAATGAATAGGGTGATTTACATGCTGCTTGATCCCACCAAGGAAAAAAGTGTTTTTATTCAGTGACTTGAATGTTCTGAGGCTGAATTGGTCTCGCTTATGCTTCTAATCATGTCTGCATCAAGATGGCATACAACACATTACATTATTTGTGTGATGCTGACTATAGGAACAGTACTTTACCCTAAACTTTGTGTCCAGAGTAGGGGCTGTTTTTCTGATGTCTTTTAATACAAGAGTTTTGCTTGGCAAATGCTGAACTGCTAACTGACCTTCTGTGGAGTATCAAGAATGATTCTGGACATGATGGTGATAGCCCCTAACACATAGACTGTTCATACYCTTGGAACTGTTGAGCTGTAGTTTGCCAGAGATCAGATACTGTAGCATCAATAGCTAAAGTAGTCTCTAGGAATTTATTGACTTAAATACAAAATACAGTCTCTGAAACCTTAAGCTTGCTGGTGTGTTTAACTAAGCTGCATTTCTATCGCTAGTCTTAGTAGTTTTTCTCGTTTATACAACGTAGTTGCTGCTTGGATGAACTTGTAGCACAGGTAAGTTTTGTAACTTAATTTCTTGATACRTGTCATTATAAGCATGTACTGCAGAACAACCTTGTAGCTCGGTAGTATTAAAGGAAAAAGGAAAAAAAAATTATAACAAGTATGATCTCTTGCACTAAGCCTCTTTTTAAATGTGCCACTACTCAAAATCAGGCTGTTTATTGCAAAAGCAGAAGAGATGCAAACTATGTAGTTTTTTTGTAGGTTTATATGTATCACTATAACTTCAGGTTTGCTCCCATTTAATGGCAGAATATGTCTTTTGTGATTAGAACTTCTCTGTGGGAAGAGGGTAGGTAGGTAAAGGCGTCGTGTAAGCTGATCCTCAGTGAACAAGCTGAGGACAAAGACCAGAATTACACTAACCATTCCGGAATTATTTATTCTATGAGAAAATCATAAAAACATTGTTTGCAATACAGACTATTGCTTGTGACTTAGTTGCTAGGCTTACAGGGAGAATAGCAAATTCTTTGGGGATATTTACTGAAACGGATTGTTGGTGCCATCTTTGACAGGACTGTAACCCAGACTTGTATGTGGTGACTGACCAGAACCAAAAAGCTTGAGAGCAYGTCTCCAGTCTTCGCCTTATTGCTTAACTAATGACACTGGTGTAAGTCAGATGGATGACCTGTTGCTGTTAGACTTTAGTCTGAAGCTTGCACATCTCTTGGGAGGACTGAGAAGCTGTGTCAGCAGTGACTTCCACAGCAGTGGGAGGGAAGTGGCTGTCCTTGCTGAGTCTTGGCAACAGGCAGTATTTTCTGTTATAATTTCACTCTCTTCAGTAATCTGCAAGAAAGAAACATATTTTTGTGAATAGTAGCAAGGGAAGGCACTGCAAAAGCTTTATCTTAGTCTCTTCCATTCTTCCTTAATAATAAGTGTTGCAAGATGGGCTGTCACAATCCTACCATTGCCACAATTTGAAGAGAGAAACTAGAGCGCATTTCTATTTCAATCCTTAATGTTTCTTTCCTCTCCATGCAGAAGGAAATGGTAGWCTTACTGAAGCTGGTATTTATAGAACACACACTCTGATCTTTACTGTGCTCATGTAACGGTATATCTTTGTGCTACCCACATGTAAATTAGAAATTTTATTTCTTTATTTTTATAAGTGAAGGTGGAGCTTCACAGTAGGAGGGGCTACCTTTTCAGTGTTTAATCTAGGTGGCTCCTTTTGCAAATGTGGAAAAGATCAGGGAGACATTTCTGGGATAGTTTAATAGTTTGTCATTCAGACTTCTACTTGTGTTATAGTACCCCAGTCAGACTTGAAGACYTCTTGGGGTTAAGCTCTGTTGCCAGAACTTGAATCTTGTTTTGCTTTTAGATCTCCTTGTGTAGCAAAGAGATCTGTGGCTAAGACCCAAGATGTATGAGACCTGAGCATGTGAGTGGAGGCCAGCTAGATCCTAGAGTGTTGCAGATGCCACTGGATGTTTCGCAGCTGAATTGAGTCAAAATGGCTTCTCCCGAGAGCTTACTGTCCCAGTAAACAAGGCAGGCCCAAGGGAGAGGAATGTCTAGCACCAGTTACATGGTCAGGAGACAGGGCTATCCAGTGTCGAGAAGCTTCCCATATACRTTTGAAAATGAGGACAAGGCAGTGAGTAATTAGGACTACCAGGGTGGGAAAAAGGGAAGTTTAAAAAACAAGTGAATGGGAAGGGAGACAGTGTGGGAGGGGATGAGAGACTTGAAGAACAAGACTGTTAACAAAGGTCTTGGAGGGGCAGAGGGCTGGAATGGCCAGCAGCAGAAGCAGCAACTAGTCAAAACAAAATGCTCCATCCTTCCTGCCTGTGGCTGGGAGGTCACAGGCCCCTCTGCTTCTCTGCCTGGGGGGCGAGCAGCCTGCACCGTGAGCTTGCTGAGTCACAGCTCTCCAGTTAAACGTGGGATTGCCTTTTGATAATTTTAATAATATCATCTCAGAGATTTCTTCTGAATGCTTTGCTAATGTTTACACTCAGAATCCCCACCCCTTCCTTTTTCTTCCTCTGTAGCCAAATGCAGATTTAGCCTCCTTCTTTAGAGTGAGCCAGCTGTTTAACTTTCTGATATTTTCCTTCCCACTCCCTGTCTGGCTGCAGGATTCAACAAAGTGAGCAGGCAACACTCACAAGCTGCTGCCATTTGCTTCCCTTCCAAGTCACCCCCACAGCCCATTAACTTCCCATCACAAGCTGTGTGAGCTTGCACACAGCTGTCTGCGTAGGGAAATCTTGTCAAGCAGTCCAGCTCCCTGGAGCTGGCATGAATGTCAGGCGGATGACAGAATATGGGACCAGAACTTAAGGAAAGCAGCATGGCAAAGAAATTTTTCTTCCTTCACTGCAGGCACTAGAGAACTGGTTAATTCTATGGAAATCCTTCTTCTCTGCCAACACCCAGTTTTGAAAGTGATGTGCACAAGTTATGCTGATGAACATAATGTTTCTTAATGCTGAAAGAGGGAATTGCATTAATGTCAACTTCCTATTTACAATCATCTTTGTATAGCATCGTYCTTGCAACTCTATCCCAAAATAGAGAAAATGCTTTGTATGGAGTGAAACAATAAAATCAGTCCTGGAAGAGGAAGCTGGCTTCATTGTGGCCTGTGCAGAGTACTACATTTAAGCAAACGTATGCTATGAGTGAGAGGGACATTTTAGAAGCTAAAGGAAAAAAGTTCTCAAGTGATGTGTTGCAAAATGGCAAACTATCARTGAGATAAAGAGTTTTGGGAGGCCGTCTGTGTAGAGGGAGCTGCAGAGGAGAAGGCTGTTTTACTCCTATCGTGATTTTACAGGGGAAAAAAAAGCTACAGGAATAAATGGGATGGGACAGATAGTTGAAAGACAGAATACTCTCTGTATCTAAATGGAGCGGTGAATGATAGAGATTAAGCAAATGGAGTGTAAAGYTCCTAGGTTTCCAGGATCCATTGGAAAGATTAGAATGGACCTGCTATTCTTGTACCATTTTATATGAAAGTAAAGTCACCTGAGTTCTGAAGTTTGTCCATGACAAAATACCATTTTTTCTATCTTTGAGCCTTTGATCCTTCTTTCGCCTTCAGTGAAACTCCCTACTTGTGGAATGTTGTTATTTATTCAGTCCTAGAGAGTTCCCTGGGTTTCACGTAAGTGAGATAAATAGAACTTACCTGATAGAGACCTRTATTGGACCCTACCTGGACACACAAAAGTGTCATTGGTTGAATTTGCTGTGTTTGCTGCGTTTTCAGAGCTGTATGGTTTTGATGTCCTTATCGATGCCACTCTCAAGCCTTGGCTRTTGGAAGTGAACTTATCCCCATCGCTGGCCTGGTAAGTGATTCCCAGTTTTTTAAGAGGGAGGGCCTAGGACATCAGTCCAGCTATTGCTGGGTATGGTTGTCTTTGGAACTTGTGCTCCTAGGAGAGCATGGTTTCGTGAGGCATGCAGAGTGTTTGTTCCACTGCTAAGAGCTGACAGAGAGGACAGTCCTTTGCATAAACAAACTTGTTGCAGCAATAGGTTTTGAAAGAACCCAGTTGGGATTCTATTTTTATTTTTATTATTTTTCTTCCACAGTCCATCACCACTGTTAACACTTCATAAGCTCTCATCATAGGCGAATTCTGAAAGTCTCCAGACTATTGTGTTGGATTTCAATCTCCTTGGCCCAGTAGATGCTTTAAGATCTTGGCGTCAAAACACTGTTCAGGCATTATGCTGAACTGRTGAATACAGATGGATGCTTGCACTTGGATTTTTGATCTTCCTATAAAACCCGTAGTGCGAGTGCCCTCTTGGCTCTTACTCTGACCTCAAACTCTAATGGATCTTCAGGATTTCTTTTTGCAGAGGTTCAGATGAGTGTTTTCTGGACTAAACTGTAACTTTGKGAGAGTGCAGATGCATAATACAGTTTTATAATGTGCTTAAGTAATATGTCAAAGATACTTCAATACTAATCAGCTTTACATTATACCTATATTCTTGGAATAACCATCTCTGATATTCCTGTCTTTATCCTGCATTCATATTTTTGCTATGTACATTTCTAGCTCATGCTGCAGCTTCCACAATACCCATTTTTCTTTTGTTGCAATGAGAATATTTACACACATTTAATTTCCTGATTTGTTGGTGTTCACTCGTGTGTACACAGTGACTTTAAAGTCATTAAATTCATATTTCCATCCTTTGYGTCATTTTGTTATACTTGCCAGCCTTGCCCAAATTTTTGGTGTCTTTCACCATGCTGTAGAAAAGGACTTGTTTCTCAACTGTCAAGAAAAACTTGGCTTATCTGGTTTAACTCTATTCATTGTTGTTCCCAACGGATAGAAATAAGTATGCTTTCTGCCTGCCTTCACTGATATCCGTATATCTATCACTTTTTCTTATTGTTTGTCCTTATCCATCAGAGCTAACCCATATGACTTCATGATTTTATGTGGAAGAGACCTAGATAATTGTTGTTTTTAAAAATTATGCTACAAACTTCCGTTCTATGAAATGCAGTACAGATACGTTCAAAGAAATTTTTTTTTTCTGGTCAAGCAGAACAAAACCGARGCTGCACATGTTGAAGTTGAAGAGTAAATCTGTGAAAAGGAATAAAGTTGATAGATACCTTATTTATAAACAGAAATAGTTAATCTTTTGCTGTTTTCTGTCTACCCAAGTGTATTAGTCTYCCAGATGCTTATGTGTTCTGTGACGTTCATGGTAAAGACCAATGCAAAGAAAATATATTGGAAAGCAGTGGATATTGGCACAGTACTCTYATTTCATACCAGATAAATAATTCCTCTTGTCCTTTATTCCATATGGGGATAGTGATGCTCCTTTGGACCTGAAGATCAAAGCTAGCATGCTCTCAGATATGTTCACCCTTGTAGGTGAGTGTAACAAAAAGGTGCTTGAATATTTACCTCATTTAAAACCAATAAAAAGTATGTTTGAACTGTATGTTAGACAGTGCTTGGGAAGCTATATTAAGTTATGACACTGGATTTTTTAGTGTGATAGAGGAGTATTTGGGTTCAAGAAAGCAGCTGCATTTAGTATGGGAAAATTTTATGAGATCAGGTTGTAGTCATCCTTTGTCTATTATTTATCTCTGTGATGCTTAGGTGATATTAAAGGGTGTTTTTTTTTTTGGTTTTTTTTTTTTGTTTCTTTTGTTTCTTGTTAGACAGGTTACTTCTGCTGATCAGACAACTTGGCTTTATAGAATTAGGCTTTGTAGAAGTTGAGTCAAGATGGTGAAAGCTGTATGACTTTTTAGTACACGGTACATTTTAGGCATTCCTATTACGTCTTGGTTCAGTTACTTGAGCAACTTATCTTTTTGCCCTAAAAGAGAAAGAAATGTCATCACGTTGCTATTCATTTTTTTAAGAAAGGGAGTATATATCTCTGTGTTGTTACTCAGCAGCCCATCTTAGTGATTTAAGTACTTAGTTTTGAAGCAAGTTCATAAAATGTAATCTTG
This sequence comes from Eudromia elegans, assembly GCA_003342815.1. Classification (NCBI taxonomy): domain Eukaryota; kingdom Metazoa; phylum Chordata; class Aves; order Tinamiformes; family Tinamidae; genus Eudromia; species Eudromia elegans. Next base: position 2,614,665 of record PTEX01000004.1, on the reverse strand, counting down.
TGTGCAAACTTTGGGTTTTAAAAAAGTCAGACAAAGAAGGGAATTCTTGGGGCTTTGGGGATTTAGACAAAGACAGGAGGGCTATATGTAAGCTTACATCATTAACAGAAATTTGAGGCTTATATTTCAGGGGTTTTCTGTCTTTAAAAGTTCTCATGTGGCTCCTGATCCCCCCCTAGGCTTCATATGCCAGGATCCAGGCCAGCGGTCAAGCCGCGCAGTTTATCACTCATCTGAATCTGTCAGGAGAAATCCATACCAGAAGCCTCAGGTAAGTGACTTCAGTAAGCTAGAACTGAGGACGACAGCAAGAACGCTATTTTCATCCAATTTGCCTCAGARGCTCAAAGAACCACAGGGAATGAATGAGGTGCCCTAGACTTCTAACATAAGTACATGAGAAGAGACTCATGACTGCAGCTGAGTTATGGGCTTTTCAGCCATAGCACTGTAGTGCTAAGAAAGGGAGCTGTGGCTCTGTCTCTGGCTACCAGATAAATCCCATAAATATCTGTGATGCTGGAGCACCTGCAAGTGGCAGGGAGATCTCCTGTTTCATTTGTTTTTTCAAAGGCATTTCTCATGARACAGATATGCAAGAAGTATATCCTGAATGAAGGTTTTTAGTGCCGCTGAATATATCAGAACTCTGTTCAGATGGTGTGTGCACTCCTGTGAGTGATGTGTGGCATTGGTGTTTAGGTCAACTAGTAGGAAATTAAAAGTCATTTTTGTTCAGTGACAGAGTAACAACACCGTGTCCATTGTAGCACATGGAAACTCCATACAAATTGTGACCTATTTCTTGTAAAATTCAGAATCTGGAATCACTGTGAGATGTGATGACAAAGATGACATTTGAGTGTCTGTAGCTTCTGAACCCAGCTTAAGAGATGGAATATCATACAGATCTCTGTGACTGTCACAGAGGTCTCTATGACAGGTAAAAGGTATATGAGATAAATCAGACACCATTCTAAAAAGAATGAATTGCTTTCTTAAAGCAGTTAGAGCAGACCCAAATGCCTGGAAGTCTTTTTGTTTGTTTTCTTTCACTCTGTGAAAATATTYGGAGAAGACTGAGTTTAGAGAATTGTACAATTGGGAAAAAATGAATTTTATGGATCGTTTTAAGTTGTAGATTCATTTTGCTTAAAAGCTAAATTTCATGTTGGAAAGCAGTAGATATGAGATACGGCTACTCTTCTGGGACATATCTCCCCTTCACCTATGTTTCATTTACAAAGAACAGGTTTCTAACATGATGATCAAGTTTTAGAGCTTTTCTACTAGCTAGATGGAAAACCTGTGGGTAAATGAGTGTAAAGCTTTTTCCATAGTTCAATATTTTTTCACCAGATCTTTGCTGAGTTCATTTTATCTCAGGTAGCATTGAATCTTTGATAATTTTGCCAATTTCAGTGCAAAGGGTAGTTTTGAACCTCTTGTTTAACTCCATGATGTCTTAAGTTTAATTGTTCACAGAGACTGTCTTTAATCTGTGGAAAAGTCACTTCCTGAGAAACACATCCTGAAACGTTCTTGGTCGTGAGATAGTTGTAGTGACTTCTGTTTCTGAGTTTCTGTCCAGAGTAGACTGCCAGGTCCTTGTGCAATTTCTCTGGTTTGATTCTCAGATCACCAGGACCCTCTGGAGATATAAACAATTTAGCTGCTTCCTTTATAACTTATTGTTGATTTGGACTGAGGCCCTTTCATTTAATCATAAGCAATAAAGGGACCTCAGCCTGTTTTGTAAAGACTAACTGTAGAGAAGAATTTGGCTGTAGTACAGCTAAAAATGATAGATAGGTCTCTGGGGGGTCCTTTCTTATGCCCTTTGCTCCTCTTGGGCACTGGAGAGGAGGAAGGCAGCCTGACTACAACCAAATGCAAGAAGCAGCTAAACTCTAATGATAATAGTTTTCTTTTGAACCTACCCCTACTATTGAGTTGGTCTTGTTTATAGGCTTGATGCCAAATGAATCCTTATTAAGCAATACAAGCTGTTTCTTGCTATTCTGCTGTTTGTTTCTACACTTGCACTTGAATGTTATAGTAACAGTATTTCTTCACCAGAACTGGGCTATTGTTGAGATGTTTAAAGGAAATGGCTTCTGGAATTTTAAGATTTTTACTATTTTTCTCTTCTATTAACAATTCAGATTGACAGCATCTGTTTCTCTTTAATAGAGTTACTTAGGGGAAAATATCATACAAAAATCAAGCATTTTGGTCGTCATAGTAGAGAGTTCATTCACCCTCCTGCAGAGATGTGTGCTTTTAAAAATCATGTCTCTATTCAGATGCATTCTGGACTGGTGAGCACATCTGGGTTTAAGAYTAATGCTGTGTCTGGAACGGGGACAGGATGCACTTATGGAGGATCTGCGGAGCAGGGCCTGAAATGACATGATGGAAGCAGTTAGCCACTTCTCTGCACTTGAGCTGTACCCTTTTGCTTTAGGGCGCTCGCCACTTCTCTGGAGCTCAGGCAGGGACGATAGTGTCTTGAAGAACACAAGACTTTTATTCCCTTTGTGTCTCTTGTAGCGTCCTGTATCTGCGCAGTCCCGACCAACAAACACCAGACTGGTAAGTACCGGGCTTTACTCAGCTCCCTTTACCAGTATACGGGATACCTTTTCAGATGTTATTGTGTACAGTACTTTTGACACAGCTGATCCCAAAATATATTGTGCAACTAAGTAGCCTGGGTTGTGGAGGGGAAAGTAGGAGATGAAAAAATAGGTAAATACGTTCTGGAATATGTTTCCTTGCAGCAGGAAAGAGAAAAGCATTGGCGTCAGTTTTAGCTACTTGAAAAAAATGAAAAAGTAGAAGAGGTCTGCTGAAAGGATAGGTCAGCTGGGTAAAACCTCTGATGCTCTTAAACCTGCAAGTATTTTTGAATAAGTTTGATTTAAGTTTTTAAAAATAAAGTTGACAGTCTGTTATCAGACGATGAAGGCAGTGGCAGCACAATGTATATTGTTCGGGTTGGTCATTGAAAGGGAAAGTGCAGAAGTAAAGGAAGAGTTGATGAAAGGAGGAGTGTCACTTATTGAAAGGAAGGAGGAAGAAACTTTCTGTGTACTGCAGGGTATGGAGTAAATCTTAACAAAAGAGGATAACACCGGTGAACCTATTGGCAAGATTCATGTGATGCATCAACAGAAGTAATTACTGTATGTAAAACAGTCATGTGAAGGAAACTTGAAAAATTCAAGAGTGAATTGGGTCAGTAATTGGAGAGGATGAGAAAAAGGACTAAAAGTAGAACTGCATACCTTAAAATAAGCCAGATGGATCCAACTTCTGTAGAAGTCAAATTTGCTACCCTTTTTGCAAGCCATATGGACAAATTGGTGCTAGTTCGCAGTTATAAGCACCTGGCTGTGCAAGGACACAGCAGACAGCATTTTGCTGCTGGGCTTCATGCGCTACCGTTATGGAGGTTACAGTTTTGTGAAGTTTCCCAGCAGGAAGGAAGGTAGGACAGATGGAGTCATCTAGAGAGCTAATTCCTTTTATGGGCTACCATTTATGTCTTTGTATAAGGTTAGCTGAAGTTAAGAGAAAATATAAGCCTGGAAAATAATCTAACTGAATAATGAGGTTTCATAGAAAATAAGAGAGAACTTTCTGATAGGTGCTGTCAATGATTTATGCAGTGAGAATCATGATGTGGGAACCTGAGAGGCTTGCACAATTTGGAGATGAATAAAAGTACTTGGATTTATCTGTACTTTTAAAAGATAAGCTGGGTCAAAAGAGAAAACAAGAATTTTGTGGAGCAAGAGACATTTATGTGCTGTAGCAGGAGATAATTCTGCAGGGAATCACTGAAGAAAGTGTGTTTTTTTTTTTTTTTTTTTTTTTTTTTTTTTTTTTTTTTTTTTTTTTTTTTTTTTAACGGACGTTCAATAAAATAAGATTTTTCCTTTAGCATTTTGATGGTAGCTTATTCCCAGGTGGGAGCCAGAGCTTCTGTAGTCATAGTCTCAGTTTGCCAATACATAGGCATCTATTTTCTGTTTGTATCGTAACAATCAAGAAGTCTTTGAAGTTTTTCATTAGATAAAGAGATCATCTGATAAGATGAAAAACTTCCTATAGCATTCTCTTGAGCAGCAATTCTCATGTGGTTGCTAATGGTGGTGTCAGAGAATGGCCCTTAAATAGAGGTTACTTAGAGATTTTAGAAGTTATTAAAACAAAGTTGTTGGGTTCTGCTTCAGTTGTAAGAGGAAGTTTTGAAAGAAAAATTAAAAGTCTTTCAGTTTAAGGCTATGTAGAGCATCAAGCAAACCTGCTTGACTTTTTTTTTTTTATTTGAGCTCTATAAGTTATATCAGCGGACTTTCCCATCTTAAGGTTTCTACTGTGTTTTTTCTCTCCTTTTAGATTAAGACAGATTTGTATTACATTCGTGGCTTAGTATGATGCTAACAGGGTGTTTTGGTATTGTATAAAGGCAGGAGACCAATATAACTCAGAGAGGATCATAGTTCTGGTGCCCTTGAGGTGTGAATGCCACTGTACTTGGGGCCTTTTTGGGTAAATCCTGGCTCTAGAACCCTTTGGCTTTGGATCTTGGTGTGCTTTTCCTGAAGGGGCTGTGGAGGTGAATACTGGCACTGATGCCTCAGGTGTGAGTTCTGCTGTGCTAAAAAATAGGAATGTGAATTCTTGTGCTTAGTGCCTGCTGGGGGTTGGATTTGTTAGTAGTTGGAGTGTGGCTGTGTGAATTCTGACTCTAGTACCGTAGAGAGTAGATCATGCTGGACATGGGACCTGGCATTTGAATGTGACTCTCTTTTTAAATAAGTTGAGAGAAAGAAGGGGAAAAATCTGGATTCACACTGTCTCTACAGCGTGCTCGTCCTCTGTCTGCCAGTGATGCTGAAATGAAAAACCTGATGCCCTCAGGCAGGGAGAAAGCCACAGGAAGGCAAGGCAGCTCTGTGCTGGGTCTCTCCATGGAGGAAGTAAGTAGATGTTATACATCTTACATTTACCTTGGCTTTTTAAGCAGTCTGTGGGTGTATTTATTCAGCAAAGAACAAGCGCATGTGTTTAAAAAAAAAAATCTGTTTAGAAAATGGCAATTTTTTTAACAAAACTGCTAAATTTTACTGCTAATACTGTCCTTGTCCTCAGTCATGTTAAGCACACACTGTACTCTAAGCAGTAGTAGACTCTTCCAGAATTTTACGTGGAAGGTAAAATTGCTTATGGATATTGTATGAACACATCTGACTCTCGGGACTGCCATAGATAGGCTTTTTATTCTCTGGAATTCAGCTGTTGATGCAAGGTTAATTCTCCATTGTGTCTGTTTTTCTGGCTTTTTTTGTTTCCTCTTTCTGTTCCTAGATAAAAGTTCTTCGACGCGTGAGAGAGGAGAATGAGCGGAGAGGAGGTTTCATCCGAATATTCCCTACCCCATCGACATGGGACCTTTATGGGTAATAATAAGTCTCCAGTAAGATGACTCAGTGTTGCACTAATTCTGTGTTGAAGGATATTCTATCTAGATCCATGTAGACTGACTAGGGAGAAGCATGTCACAATCTTTGTTTAAGGTTATAGTTAATTCTTTTCGCTGGGGATGTTTTTCCCCATCCTTTTTTAACTACAACCGCCCTAACAGCACTTTAGAGAAGGTTATTCAATGTCATTTCACAGGTCCTGGTACCGCTTTTCTGTCAGAATGAAAATGTATTCACCTTAGATTATCCRCTTCGGCTATTTGCTTTCACCCCCTGGAGTTGTGCATGCTGTGTACTTTCTCATTAGGCTATAAAGTCAGTACAGGACTCATCCCATGACAATACTTCATTAGGCTTTTCTTATTTGCCTCAGGTCTGTGATATTTCTCCAAGTCTCTTGCCTCAGCACAAACTTTAGCTGAGAAGTGATACTTCCCCTTCTTTCCTCTTTTGTGATACAGCTTGTCTCAATCTACTTCTTCTGGGATGTCTTTTTCTATAGATGATTTCTTCCTGTATTATGCTGCCCTCGACTATATTGAGTTTGCCTTGATCTATCCTGTATTTTGTTTTTCTAGGTCCTTCTTGGAACACAAGACAACAATGAACTACATGCTGGCTACACGTCTGTTTCAGGACAGGTAGAAAACTGTTGGATTTGGGAGGGAGACAAGGGATACAAACAGCATGAAAAACACTTAGCCCTCACTCCTCCAATGCTATAAGCACCTGCTTGTGACTTACAAGGACAGAAGTAATTGCATGTCTCTTTTCTACTATGACAGTGACAGTGGATGCTTCTCCCATTGGGCACTGAAGTTAGGACAAGAGCAAAAAAAGCAATGGGAAAAAGGCCTGTGAGCCATAGGTAGGGAAGAGGAGACTATAGATGTGAAAAGCCTCCAAGCATCTGTATTTGTCTGTTCAGAGTTGGAGGTCTTTGCATACTTTTGATTTCAAGCTTACGGTCATGTTGGAGCTTTTCCTCCCTGTTTAAGTAGGCACTGAAATTTATTTCAAAGCTTTTATTATCCTTGCCTTTTTATGTCCTGACCTGTGCAAGCGTGATTTGATTTCATGCCTCTCTGGATAGCACTTTGATAGAAATAGCAGCTCATGCTCATAGTTGAACTTCCAATGAGAGTTGTATGCAGCATCTTTCACTGTGTATTTAGGCCTCCCTGCTTTAGTTTTTCCTTTCCAAATTTGAGTTCTGCAATAAAGTAACTGTAGAGTAAGAGAGAAGAGAGAACTAAGTGTGGGATTGAAGTTGTCTGTGTGTTATGCTTCCTAGAGCAGTTCTTAATGGAAAGCTGGATATGAAGTTGGAAGCTATGGACTCTAATGCTCTCCTGTATGAGAGAAAACTTATTTCACTGGAGTTACGGAAGCGCAGGCGATGTCATGGCAAGGCACGAAGAGCACGGCCAAGGTTGTCAGGTAGGCATGGCTTCCTGTTCAGACACAGTTAAAATGAGTGAGCAATGTCCTTTTCATTTGAAGTCTATGTGAATTATATTAATTGTGGCTGTTGTAGTCTCTAAAGGAATACAGTGGCCAAAGTTATTAGCTTTCTTTTTAAGTGGTAATGGTTTCCTTTTCATTTCTGGGCTACCTGTTTTCTTATGTGCCTGGAATCCCATTCCCACCATTCCATGTCATCAGATATGTGACTGAAGGTAATCAATGTCTTCATGATGAGCTTGCAATTGCATTTTTAAGTGCAGGAAGTCAATAGTTTGTATGTGCCTCTGTAGTTCTCTGCTTTTCAGAAAATGCAAAAAATATGGAAGTTTCCATGCTGGAGTTCCTACAGGGCAAGAGATATATGAATAAGGAATTCTGCTGATGCGGAAAAAAACTCAAAGGATGCAGAACTGAAAGTTCCTTGCAAATGTCTGTTTCTCATCTCTTCCCAGTAGCTAGTTGATACAGCATGCCCTGGGAGAGACTGTGTGATGTTGTTGGTGGTAGGTCAGGAAAAAATGTCTGTAAGTTGTATTGGTGCATATGGAAGTTTAGGGTTTTTTAGCATTGTTTTTTCTAACACAAGAAACAAAAGATGATTGTGTGTGTGTGTGTATATATATATATATATATATATATATACACATACATATATATATATATACACACACATATATGAACTCAAGGCCTGTGAAGGTACTTTGTTGTAGGAAAGTGCCTTTATTTCTTTGTTTCTCCCGCTGTAACATGAAGAAAAGAACCTTTGTCTTCTTACATTGGAGGAATGAGCTTTTCAGTAGTCTGATACACAAGCAGAAAGCCAGACAGAATAATGATGTGAAATGATACATAAAAGGCTGTTCTAAAATGATGATGTTCTGTCCTAGCAAAAAAAGAGTGTAAGGGTAAACAAATGGTGTGGATATCAGGATAGTCTCCGTACACCCTTCCTGTTTTTTTTTAACCTAACACAGGTCTATCCCCTCTATTTTAGGGACATCAAAACCCACAAAGCTGCCTGTCAAGTCAGACACAGAGGATGAGGAGGAAGAGGTGGAAGATGAAGATGGAACTGCTAGCTCTCTTTCAGGGACACAGGTGAAAAGCAAGACAAAGCTCTCTGAACTGGTGAAAACTGGTTGTCAAGAGGATATGCTGAAAAAACTTGATAAGAAAACTGGAGATGGAGAGTTATTTCTTGAAAAACCAAAACCAGAATCTCAGTTTAACTTGTTGCAGATTCTTCAAGAAAATGGAAACTTAAGGTGAGAGATTTATGCATATTGCTTTTTTTTTTTTAGCAGCTAGTATCAAGTTAAATATGGATGCTGATATATATGCACTTAATGATACATTATGAATATGAGTGTGTGGAGATGGTAAGAGCCTGGAGATATGGGCTCAGATTTTTATCTAATTGTGAGCTAGCTTAGTATCTAGTAGACACAAAGGGATATAGCTGTACAGACCTACCATTTACTCAGATACCTGACCCGTTAAATCAGTGTAAAGGATAAACTGTAGTTTTCATTGCTTTTAATCGGATGTGTTAAGCTGTCCTTTGGTCAACTCAGGCTTCTAAAAACTCTAGCTTAATGGAAGGTTCCTACTATGGACTGCTATTTTTTTTCCTTTRTTATATTTCCACAGAAGTGTGTATCAATATATGCTAAATGATCCAAGAAAAGTTGAAAATTAATAATTGAGCACTACTTCACTATAAAAATATAGTTTTATCTTTTTGTGTGTGTGCTTTTGTTTTTGATAATGGAATTTTTACCTCTTAAAACACTCTTTGACTTTCATGATGTCACCACCTCCTAAAAGCAAGGCAAAGTCACTTGAGAATGATAATTTATTGAGATATCTAATTGCCTGCTGCTGAGAACAATGCAGTGGAGCAGGATGTGTTTTGATGCATGGCTCAGTGGCTTGGGAGAAAAAAAAACCAGGAAATCGTATGACCCATTAGGTCACCAATGAGAGACTTAGTAGATGTTTAGAATAGTGATTCTTTTTTTTTTTAAGTAAGAGGAGTACAACTGTGTACAGAGAAGAAGGACAAAGATATAAAGGGTGAGCATACGTGTCTGTGTAGGAGTTCATGTCTGCTCARTATGAAACAGTATCATGTTTTGTGCAAAGAAGTCCACAAGAAAATAATTCTAGTTGATTATTGCTGCTTTCCTAGTTTATTTTCTGGGAAGATTTATGAACAATAAAATAGATTCGGGGATTGTTCTGCTGCCTTCTTGTGGCTAAGGCATTTGCTGGTGTCACATGGCAAGATTCTGAAACCTGTTTCCAGGACAGGCACAGCAAGGCTGAGCTCACCTACCTATATATAGAACTAGCTCCTGCCAAGAACACAAGATCTGTCTGATGTTCTCAGCACCCAGTGCTGTTGGGATTCCCCCTAGAAGTGTCAAGCTTGTGGTGACCTCATTTACCAGGACTGTGCTGGGCTTAGCCCCATCTGATCTGTCACTGTTGAAACTTTTGCAGCAGGGTCAAAAGGCTGAGAAGCTGAAGTAATGAAATTTTCTTCTGAAAGAAACCAGGCCTGTTCCAGTCAGGTCTTTTTAAATGGCAAGACTTCTGTCTCTCCTTCAGCTAGCCCCACGAGGCAATTTCTCTCCCTCCTGTATGTTGGGTTCTTTTGTTAGAGAGGGTGATACTGGAAGGGTGTTCCCTTCGTGCCATCTCCAGGAGAGTTAAAAGTAAAGGATGTTACTTGTCATGCATTGAAGGCCTCTGGGCTCCAAATCCAACAGAGTAGTGTTCAGTGTTAAATTTTACCTCAAAGATCTTTCCCAGTTTTCCATTTCGGAATCAAAGAAGTGTTGGATGCAGACAAGAATTTGTGTTAATGTGCTGATGTTGCTAACAAGGGCCTTGAAGTCCTACCAGCACCAATCCTACACTCTGCTCATAGTGTTAGACGTACTCACAGAACAAAGCTCTCGGGAGAGAGACTTCCTTGATGTATGGTGGATTGATGTATGGAGTCCCAGTTCTTAGCTGGGATTGAGAATGTCCTCCTTATGGCATTCTTCTTATGTGGGAAGAGAAGGTGGATTTGGTGACTAGAGTTAGAACAGGGAGCCTGGACATCTCTCAAGGACTGTTGTGGGTTCTGGAGTTTGTGGGAAGACACAAATGAAGCCAGATGCTTTTAGCTTGTGTTTCCTTTTGTTAAAGCAGAGCTGCTAAGAATATCCAAGTAGAGAGAGGGTGTCATCTTGAGGTTCTTGTGAACTCGTCGTTTGACTAACCTCTCTTTCGTCATGTTGTGGTCTTTCGGGAGCATCAGAATCTAATGATGAAGCTGATGCATAAAAAAATAAAATGCATTATTTGTAAACTTTGATTCTCATCTCCTCATATATGTCTTAAGTTGATGCTGTGATCCTTATAGCTGTCACATTTTTTTGTGATTTCTATAACACTGTAAAGAAATATTCCTTAACTTTATTGACATATTAAACAGGAAGACTACATTTCTGGACTGAGTTTTTGATGACATTTCAGGAAATCTTTTGCATGGAGGTGGAGAGCTGTTAAAGACATGAGGACAACATAAAGATCTGGAAACAGAGAACAGAAGTAAATAAAAATGGAGTTTCTCAGGAATCAGAAATCAGTCTGATTCTGATTTTAATAGACAGTTTAGGAATGACACAGAATGTAGAAATGCACTCGTGAAATTTTCTAATGAGAAAGATTTGGGAATTGTCAGAAAACAACAAAGTATGCAGAAAAGTATCAAATGACCTTGAGGGTAGGAATAATATGAATAATGTGATATTCAGTAGCATAAAGCACAAGTCTGTGCTGTTAATAAGTATTAGTTTATAGCAGGAATTGTATCACCTAGATGTTCGTCAGCTGATAAGGTTTTAAAAGAAGAAATGTCATGCATACTTGTTAACCACAGGAGGCTTGTAAAGCTCTGTCTCATGCATGAATGGAAGTGAAGAATGTAGTCTAGGTGATATAATTTAAGATACTTCCCTAACTCCACTGGAAATTTCATTGTCATTGTACCAGTCCCTGATGAGATATCATCTGGAATATTATGTATAGTTCCTATTGCCCATCTTCAAAGAAGATAAACTCTGGCTGAAACAGAGACAAGATACTAGTTGCATCAGGCAATCACTTTTTTTAAAGGGGAGACTAAAAGATCTGCATAATTCATACTCAAAAAATGAAAACTAAGAAGAAATATGGTCATTACTAATGAATACATTTAGGWTAGGCAACATATCAGGGTTGAAATTAGAGGAAGCTGGTGAAACTGGACGTGAATGAAGCTAGTCTGGGTAGTAGAAGAAGGCTCGTACTATTAGAACCATGAATTCTGATATAGCATTCCAGAGAAGTAATGGAGTGAAAAATTAGGGTTTTTTTTTAAGATGAAACTTGATAATTTTGTACAAGAGATTATGRCATCACCTGTGATAGAAGAGGAGTTGGTCACTAGCACTAAACCCCGTCTGCTTCTATGTCCTTTGAAAAGAAAAGGAAAAATCATGCTGAGCAATGCCGGCGAGAGCCTGTAGTGACTTTGGGAAGGAACTGTAAGGAGGAATGGAGAGAGGCAAAGCAGAACTTGGAGAGGAAGGTCTAGGCCAAGATGATAAGGGACAGAAATAGGCAGTTTTCAGGAATTTCTCTTGGAACAGATGCGTATACTAATGTGACTACCACTGTGAGGGGATAGGAATCAGTGCATCCCTCTCGGTCCTCTCCTCAGTTTATGTTCATGGCTTCCCAACATGTTCAGCGAGCTGCAGAGCAGATTTTGATGATGATCTTTCATTCTTTGCTGGGGCCTTGCTCAATGAAATCTGGCCTGTGTCCTTGGGCCAGCAGGGAAAGAGCTCACTTTCACAGGCTTAATTCTTCCTTTTCCAGTGGGAATCATAGGGTCTTTGTTACAACTCTGGTACTGGTACCAACTCCTTGATTTGTTATATGGTCTGTTGTTGTGGTGTTCTAAATGCTTGTGAAGACAGAGTGCCCAAGAGAGCCAGTGACTGGGTTTAAAAATACTCAGTTTTGCTGATGTTCAGGCGGTTGGCTTTTGGAGAAGAGTTGTTTTGGCTATGAAAAAGCAAGGAGAGCCATTCTCCGTTTTTAGAGATGATAGAATTCAGAGTTTCTCCTCTCTCATCTCCTGCAATTCCTGCCCTCCCCTGGGGAAAGGAAGGTACCCTTGAAAATTCTGGTTGGGTTGAATGGATTCTCCTTCCATTGAACTTCAACATTTTTGCACCTGTGTGTTCCTTGCTGACTCTACATTGGTCTGTAACCTGCGTCTGACTGCTTTAGCCCTTTCTGTTGCTGCTCTGAGGATGTCTAGCTGCTCTTCTCTTGGTCCACAGCAAAGTGCAGGCTCGCAGAGCTTTCGCTGCCTACCTACAGCATGTTCAGTTGCGACTGATGAAGGAGGCTGGTGACCAGATCCAGAATGCTGCCTGGGCTGCCAAAGAGGATGAGCAAATGGTAAGAAACTTGGTCTTAGTCCTGAAAAGCCCAGTGGAAATATTCTAGAGTGTTTTGAGGTCAGTTTCCATTTCTCAAAGTGGTGCAGTCTTTGATATTATTCTTGTCTGCTGAATATTTGTCCAGTCGCCAGTGCTGGCTTTTTAGCTTATCAACCATGTAAAAATACTGAGTGTCAGCTGAGCAGGGATAGAATAGATAACTCTTAATAACTAGGTGTGATTGATACTTGAGCTACTCAGATCTTTCACTGGTTCTCCTTCTCTGCATCTCCCAGCTCTGAGCCTACCTGCTTTTGAATTCTCTAGGATTACTTGCCAGGATCTGGTGCTTCTGCGCTTGCACATCCACTCAACTAGATAAGCTCTTTCTCTTATGTATTGTTTTACTCTTTGCTTAAATGTCTTCCTTGCTTTCTAGATAGATGAGTAAGAATAAGAGGCACTTTTTTTTAAAGGCTTTGTGGACTTTTCTAGACAGTATTTTAAATTTTCTACCTTTTTCAGACTGCAGGAAACCCAGATTGCCTTGCAAACATTCCGAAGGAGGACGGGTGGGGAGGGAGCAGAGCAGCAGTAGACTCTTGAGTTTTCTGCAGACCCAGATGGGTTCTTGATGAAGGCATGTTGCAGGGAAACAGCTAGTGCAGTTTGGAGATAAAACTGTTTGTCAAGAATAATCAGTCGACTCAGTGGAAAATGTTACCCCTACTCTTTCCAAGTGGAAAATTAGAACGGGCTTTTTGAGAGTCACTTTGTCTGCTGCTCTGTGAAAAATAATGTTTAAAATAACAGATCAAACTAGCCTGCTGTAATGGCAGTGAGAGGCGAGCTGTGAAATCTAATAGTTTGGCTGTGAGGCAGCTCATTTATGCATTAGCAGAGCTCCTAACCAAAAGCAAATCCAGAGGGGAGGCAGCAAGGTTTCCACATACCCACAGGATGAGTTTTGCCTTGGGATGTGCCTCGCTATGTGTTTCCCCCAGAAGAGGTCATACAGAAATGGGGCCTGCCTGGTGTGGGATTGCAAGTATAGGCCATTTCTGTAGTCATGTGTTGCTGTGGAGAGATGAAGCAGTAATGTATGTATATGAACAGTGATGAAATGGGGCCTCATCACTGCAGTGGAGCTCTCTAGTGAAGATGGTCTTCCCTGTGGTGGCCTGAGATGCAGATGCTTTACGTCAGTGTGTTTCCTTACAGGACTCTTAGCGCATTACAAAGTATTTTCTGTTTGTTTGTTTGAAGATTGTCTAAAGTATTGCTTTTGTGAGTTATTTTATATTTTTACTGCTTTTTCTAGTCTGCCACATGCTTTTCAGATAAGTATTCCTAATTTTGTCCCACCTCAGATTAGACACATTATCCTCCTTTTCCTCTGTTTTGGACTTGTATGCCTAAGTTAAAAATGCACATAGAGAATGTTTCTGTCTGCTTCTTGCCAGTTCACTTTCTTGAAACAGCATGTAGTTCTTGCCAGCCATGAGCTGGTGCTGCACCTCTGTTCCCCTCCCGCCGCGTTTTGCGGTTAGTCCATCGTAAGCCCCGTCTCGTTTGCTCGCAGGAGCTCGTGGTGCGCTTTCTGAAGCGAGCGGCCAGCAACCTTCAGCAGTCCTTGAGGATGTTGCTTCCCAGCCGGCGTCTCGGCCTCAATGACCGGCGACGTATCCTGGCTCGCCAGCTGGGCGAGTTCATAGTCTGCTATAACAAGGTGAGCGATTTCTTCTTGGATTCTTCTCTTGGTAGCTCATCCCACTCAGCAGAGGACTAAGTTGYATAGTTCATTTGTGCCTGAAATGCCTTCGGGCTTCACTGCTTTTAGTGTCGCCACAATGTGTCTTGCTGATGTTTAATAGAATATTATAAATGTGTATGTTTTCTATATAAAATATTACATTTTGCATAAAACCAGTAGCCAGTGCTGATCATCATCTTAGATTCCTGCAGCAGCAGCCACCATGGTTACTGCATATTGAGTCAGGAGCTGGATATAAATCAGTCATAGATAACTATTAAATTATTAAGGACTTCTAAAGCTGAGAACCCCTTAGAAATACCTTTTATTTAAATCTTGATTTTTGTATTTAACTTATATAAGAAACTGTCACAAGGCAGCTTTCCCTAGCGCTGCTGGTGATTTGTTTTCCGGTATCTTCCTCTATAATGGACAAGCTGCTGGCTCTTGTCATAGTCAAAAAAGCAGCCTGTTTAAGGGATATGTTTGGTAATTTATATGGTTTCTTTGCAGATGCACATCCAGTCATGGCAGCTGTTTGTTCAAATTGTAAGGTAGACAACAGTATTACTACGTTGTGTGTGTAGTGCAGGAATTGTGCATATGAGTTTCATTAACTTTATGAAAGTGTTGATCAAAAAATGCAGACTTAGAGATGCATTTTGTTGACGTGTCATAATGAAAATAAGTATTTYTATGGATGTCAATAAAAATAAATGTTTGTTGAGGTGAGATTTAACTGTTTCCTTTGCCTTGTCTTTGTTCTAATGCCTTGTATTGCCTTTTTCCATTTCTCCCTATTTTTATCTATATAGTATGTGAAAAATGTATTTTACCATTTGTTTCMTATACTGAGGACATGCAAGTCAAATTCTGAGGAAATTCTCAATTGTGGAATTCTGCATGCTTCGTGACAAGGAGTTTTAAGTCCTACTTTAAATAATTTTTGCATCTTTAGATACAGAAGATAGCGTTCTTGACATAGTGGTTTCATGTTGATCCTTATTTAACAGGACCAGTTCCCCTTTTCCRTTGTCCCTTGCCCTTCCTTTGGTGTTAGGACCAGGCGAGTTTGACTCCTGCTTTCACGGGCTGCACACGCAGGTCTCGTCTCCCACTCACTAGCAGAGGGCGTCCACCCGCAATACATTCCCAGAAGTGACATGTGGTAACTTGATCTGTCAAAGCAAGGCTGGTATCCAACCAAATCTGTTGCAGGGAGTGTCCTGTGTGCCTGATGCTCACTGAATGACTGTGTTGGGAGCAACCACAAAACACCCGGGTGGCTCTGTAGTGAGTGAAGAACGCAGCTGCTTTGGATATAATTYCTGCTCGAATTGTATTCAAACATTAGGATTTTCTGTTAACTCTCGAGTAAATTCACAAAATAAAGCTGTATAACTGGTAATAAATCATTACATAAACATATTTGCTTAGTTAAAAACAAGTGAGAACAGATCACTTGAGCTTTTTGGAGCATACACTTTTACACTATTGAGAAGCTATTAGGCTGAAATTCTTTTTTCATGTTTGATTCCAACATATAGACTTCTTTCACTGACTTGTGACCACAGATTTAGCAGAGGATTTTTACGGGCCATTATATATCGTTTATATGGCACAGAAGGAAAAAACACTGTCTTCAGCAAGATAAGTAAAACAGATCAACATATTGCCAAGACTTCTACTAAAGTAGTGAAGAATAGAGACATGTATCAGAGTGGCTTCTCCCCATCCCGAAATTAGCTTTTACAAGAGGCATCTGACCCTCTAGTCCTGGCAGAACTGGGAGTTAGCAGTATGGACCAACAAAATAAAAATGGAGGCTAAGTCTACCTAATATCTGTTGATATCTGTTTTCAGACAGAGCTGTGAAATTTTATTTTTTAATTAATAATGGTTGTATGAATACAACCTCTGGTGTCAAGAAGTTTTACTAGCAAAAAAAAAGATATTTATTTCATAACTTGCTTCTATTTTTACAAAGTTTTATCATAATTTATTCTAAAATATTTGAGTTTGTAAATTTTTATTTCCTGTATGATGTTCTGTTTTACTTTCTTTGCCGTTACCGAAGCAATGTATATAGACCAGCCCTTAACAATTTGCTGCATAACAAGAAGTTAATTAAAGGGAAGAAGCTCTAGTTCACAGTAAAAAATGTGGATACTCCCTACAGACTCTCCTTGATTGAATTTCTCAAATGTGATTTTGATTTTATTCTTCTCTTCCAAATATACCCTTTTGGACAGAGAAATTCTATTATAAACTCTTGGGTGGAAGCCTTCACTGGGGGCAAAAGCCTCAGAAATGGAAAGACCATGTAAAGGCTTCAAAAAATAGTACTTTTTTTTACCCTCCACATTCGCACCTGTCTCTGCAAAGGGTATCTTTGAAGGAGAAGCATATCCTTGTAAGGCTTGAAAGCTTCTCAGCAAATTGGTTCTAACAGRTTATGTCAGGTTGAGGAGTCAGGAATCAAGTATCAGCTTGGCTTGCCATCTCTGGGGCAGTTTGCATTCACCTGTTCTGCTGCATGTAGTTGAATTGCACCTACACTTTGGCTCTTTGTAGATGGTGTTCTTTCTCCTAGATCCTGTGGAATTGCTTTTTGTGTTCTGAGCTGTGGGTGTGCCACAGAACATAGAGATACTGCACAGAAATACTTGCTAATACTGCTTCTTCACAGGAAACAGARCAGATGATTCAGAAACGATCAAAGAAGAAACGGGAAGAGGAGGTGGAGGAGGGAGTGAATGCTGAAGGTTTTCAGAACTTTMTTACGAGGGCAAGGTAGGAATGGATTTTCTTTCTTTTGATAAGGCATCTCCTAACCCTGAAGAGGATGATATTGTACTGTAAGGCTTGGCTGACCTTTGGATCTGCTCCTGCTCTTGCTGAGAGGCAAAAAAAAAAAAAAAAAAAAGAGTATTTTCTCTCTATATATCCCTCTCCCCTTTTCTGTCTCTCTTTTTTAACTCTGCCTTCTAGCAACCAAACACTTGTAGCACCAGCATCTGGTACCTGGGGGAGGACATACAATAGGTATTTTGATCATTAAGTAAAACCAAAATACTGCAGTCTTCCCTGCTCTCTATAAATTCCAAGCTGATGCTTGTGAGCTAATTATCTCCTCTCATGTGGTGCTGGAGCAAGTGCAATAGTACTTTGGAAGGAGAATACAGCTAAGGCTGCTGCTAAAATGGTGTTCCATTGTTGTGTGGTGGTTCTGGCTCTTAAGTTTCGACTGTCAGGAAACAAATTCCCCTGATAGCTGTCTTTAGGACTTGGCTTCCTGAGATGAGGAAGGAAATGAAGTATACTCAGTCTTCGTCCTAGCCTCTTATTGTGCTTATTAAGGAAGTTTAGTGCAGTGAGTTAATTTCACATTGAAAAAGCAATATTTCCAATTGCATACACTCTGGTGTTAAACTTATAAGAATCTGATAGGAAATGTGTTTTGAAAATGAGGTGAATACTGTTTATGTATATGTATTCTATAGTATATTTTATGAGCATCAGTATTATAGCCATTTGACTATGAAGAGGTTTGAAATTGTTCAGTGAACCGGAATTATTTCCTCAAGTCTCTAATTCTTGAGCACAAAACACCCTCCTTTTGACTCCATGCCTCTCATTCTTGAGTACAAAGCTGACTCTTCATGACTCTGCATCAATTTACACTTATATGACATGCTTATGTTGGTAATAACCTCTGTCAGTTTCTGAACAGGTAGTTTGCTTGTCTTATTAATGCACTTTTATTTTCTCTAGGAAAGTTGAGACAATCACTACTACTTTCCTTTTTAATTGGTTAGAAAACTGCCTGCTTTTTTCTCTGATTGGATAGCATAGTAATTGATCAGAAGTGGGTGGTATCTGATGATTCTCAAATTCAGGAGGCTTCATAATCTCCTTTTATGCTACGTTCTCATGAACAGTGAATTATAGGCTTTGCTAATACTCTTGATGGAGTTATTACAGTCAAAGATTTATGGACTCCAAGAAGAAACTCACTGACATTCAGAATAAATAGGGCTCAAGACATCTGGCAGACTGAGCATCTTCTCCTGTCACCAGAAGTACAGAAGTGCAGTTTCTGGTGGTGGTTTCTGCTTTTTATGAAGTATCAAGGTTGTTAGAAAACTGGTATCTGACACTACTCTTTGGTGCTTTAAGCTTAAGTCAGTGAGCTATTCACTGAGAGCCTGGGGAAAGATTTCCAGTTGGAGTGCTTGTTATGCAGCATAGAGAATGAACACAACTCTGGAGAGAACAGAGAATAAGTGTTGTCAGAGTGAACATCTCTAAGTTTGACAAGAGGCAATGGTTGGTGATAGGATGAGGGGTGGTGGTTTTGAACTGAAACACAGGAAGTTTCGATTCCATGTAAGGAAGAACTTCTTTCCTGTGGGAGTGACAAAGCCCTGGAACAGGCTGCCCAGAGAGGTTGTGGAGCCTCCTTCTCTGGAGATCTTCCAAACCYGCCTGGACACCASCCTGTGCCACAGGCTCTAGGAGACCCTGTGTGTGCAGGGGGGTTGGACTGGATGATCTCTAGAGGTTCCTTCCAACCSTAAAGATTCTGTGATTATGTGACATCATGAGAGGGTGTTTTAACATGGATGTGTTGTGTTTACATGCTACAACTATTGCCTCTGAATCTTGTAAGTGCAATGTTAAAATATATGCTCGGGCTGGTAATTCACAGTAATCTATGACAAATAAGATAAAAGAACCTTAAAGCTCTTTTCCATCCGACAACTTTTYGCTCTTACAGTTCCTCTTCACCTCTGTTCTCAGTGCTTGGAAGAGAAAATCAAACATTGCAGCATGCCCTGAAAGTCCAAACAGCAGTGGGATGAGCTTTAGATATAGCCAATCTGAACTTTGGTAAAAGCAAAGACTGATGCAGGTGTGATATGCAGAGGACATTGTGAAGGGTTGTAACTGCTGCTGTGCAAGTTTATATTCCCGTATTACGTTCTATTGTGGTGTCCCTGGCGCTATCTTTCTAGCTCTTGGTGTTCATTGTGCCATATATTCACTTACACTAATGCTGAGGTGGTATTGTAGAGCAAAAAGACAGGAAGGTACTTACCAAAAAGGGGAAAGGGGAAAAAAAAAAAAAGGATGGGTGGGTAGGTGTTATGGCTTGCCCAAACTCTGCTCAGTGGCCAACTAACTGATATTAATGTGAGAAGTAATAGAGGCATAGGACATCCAGACATTGAAACTGCTCCCTTTTCTTGTYAAGAAAATAAGAGAAGCATGTGCAAGTGTTGAGTTTGACAAACATACTGACTGTTGTGCTTGTTTGTCCTGTGGTTTTGCTAATTAATTAGCTCTGCCTTGTCCTTCCGTTCTTCCCCCACTGTTGGATTGAAACTGCTATTGATGAGTGTGAAGCAGCAGCTGCACTGACTTCCCTTACGAAGGCGATAATTGCTTGGAGAGCACCTGGGGAAGTTTCACTAGTTTAGCTGAGAACTGAATGTCTCCTATTAAGCAAAGCACCTCTAAATATATTTGGAGTTTTCAGTTCTTTTTCTTTTAATCCTGGRGAAGTTTCTGATTCCTGAATGGTTTGAATTTTCAATTCTGTAAAAGAATGGTGTTTCAATGGGAATTTTGATTTTAACCAAGGCATCCTCCATTCCTACCACTCTAGCCCTATAAGGCTGAGCAATTCAATTGGTTGTCTGGCCTTGCCTTTTTTTCCCCTCCCCTCTTTAGCCTCCTAATCTTCTGTCCTCTTTCGTCATTACCTGATGGCTTGGAATCSTCATTTAGGTCCTTTCTTCTTTCCTTATTGCAGTGAGAGTGACCTAGAAGAAGTGCTGACATTTTATACCCACAAAAACAAGTCAGCAAGTGTCTTTCTAGGAACAAATTCTAGAACCCCCAAAGCCAGCAACAGCATTAACCACTCAGAGATTCAGCCTCAAGGAGGTAAGTGTTGCAGATAGTTCTGAGATGATATTGTCCAGACTAATCTAGTTTTTGTTATAATCTGTGGAAAGACACCATCACATCAAAAATGTGATTCAGGTCTTTGGAGGTGGCACTTTGTTCTTCACTGATTACGTATATGTAGACGAGAGTGTCTGCATACCTAGCTTCTTTCCCTGAGGTGAAATGGAGTGAACATGCCCTAGCTTATAWAAGATACTGGCTATTTGGCCCTATTCTGGTGGTGTCATAGTTCAAGTTGTTCTATTTTGTAACTCCCGGATTTTGTTACAGAACGTCCTGCAGTGACAAAAGAAATAAAAGGTGATCAGGCCCCAAGTTCAGTTGATCAGCCTGCAGAAGAAGCAATAAGAGGCTATAAACCCAAAGAAGTTAAATCGACTTGTAAGTAGATGATCTTCCATAATTTTCAAGAAAGTGATGATGAGCATACATACAAACAAATAGTGAGGTTGGAACCTGTGGACAAGAACAGACTGAGCGGTTTTGTAAGGACCCAAGTTTGAGAAAGATTCTCCAGGTTTTTCTTTTAAGTTTGTGAGAGTGTATGTGAGGTGAGCAGTGTGAATAAGTTAGCTGCTGTTAGTTAGATATGTCAAGCTCCAAAAGAGAATGTTCCTCATGTTGAACATCTTGTCTTTGCTGGTAGATGAGGTCATTTTGGCTTCAGTGAGTGTATGAACAGTGACATCTTGGTATGYTATCTAACAGACCTGGAAAGCAGCTTTTCTCATGTAATGTGCTCATTGTCTTTGTGTAGCTCCAGAAGGATCCACCTTAAATGCTGAAGTGAAATTACCTCGCTGTGGCCCTGCTAGTGCTTCCTCCTTTGTTCCTGATGCCGCTTCCCAGAGAAGTACCAGCTCCAAGTTACCATCTCAGCCTGCAGTCTCTGAAAGTCCACAGATACCTGGTCACCATTCATTGCTGGCTCCTCCAGTTGGTCCTAGACTGATTCAATCCCCATCCTCCTCCCCACCTTCTCAGACCCAGAGCACAGCCCCTGACAGCTCTACTGTCCCCACAAATGCAGTGTCCAGTGAGGCCTCTAGCCTTTCAGGGTTGCATCACTGCCGCTATGGTAGCTACACTGTTAATCCACTCTCATCTCTTCAGAGAGCTGCTCAGATCTACAGCCAAAGATTGTCCCAGCCATCCTCTGCAAAAGCAGGTGAGTGTTTTGGGAGGCATAGTAGGATACCTACTAGTTTCATAAAGAGGTRTAGTCTCTGCTTTTTCCAGAATAGGTGAAAATCTCTTGCTTTCAGAACCGAGTCTTGTTTCACTGCTGTTAAATTCCATAAAATTCTTTGGCAAACCTAGGGTTTGCCAAAGGTGCCACTTTATTGAGAAAATGAACAGAATTACTGAACAGATGAACAGGAAATTGAACTTGCTCTGAAAGAGCTGGGAAGTGATACATTTTTTGTCATTGCTTGATTATATCAGCCTCTTGCTAGTTGTTCATAATTTTAAGGTAGCTTTGCTCAGCATGTGTCCTGTCTCAAATTATATATAATTTGTAGTTCCTTGTTTCTTTCTTACACAGAGAAATCTTCTAAAAAATATCCCTGTACTTACAGTTTTTTAAAGGTTTGTCAGGTCCTSCGAAAAAAGAGAAGATCTGACTTAGCTGTATTTAAAAGATTCATACTGCATATCTTTCTCTAGGATCTTTCAGAACTGACATATCTCAGAACATTTTAAAAACAGGACTTAGAAATTTCACATTACCATTTTGGGACATAACATAGTTAAGCAATGCAACATTTAAAGTGTGAGATATCTGAAGAGTAGAAGAAACTGTAGTCATTAGAGATTTATGGAGCCATATTGCTAACTAATTGTATCCAAATATTTGTTAGGTCTGTGCCGTCGCAGTCCAAGTAGACAGCGTGTGGCCTCAGTCAGGATGCAGAAAGATCCAGAAGATGCCTCTTGCCATGGCAAGCATTATAGCCCTAGTGTGGTAGCAGCAGAACTACAGCAACTGTCAGAAAAGCAGGCAACCCGTCAGTATACTCCACTGAGCCACATCAGTCTCCTTACCCAGCAGGTACGTAAGCAGTAAAGCCTGAGTCCTTGTGAAAAAAAAAGCCTATCAGTCTTCTGTATCAACATTGGGCTAATGCAAGGCATGTTGAACARGGAAAAATCTCATGAAAAGAGCAACGAAGTAAAAAGTAAAGATGACAAGAGGTACCACTATCCAATAAAACCATAATGGTACAGCAGCCAGCGGAGAAGCAAAAAATGTTTCTTGTTGTCCAAGCAAAACTAGAGGAGCCAAATGGGAGTTCTCAGATTTGAGCAATCTGGGAGATTGTTATTGATGTGGATTTGAAGCAGGGAGATGGAATGAGTAGGAGAAGTTAGGAAGATACAGAAAAGATTGGCATTTTGAGGAGGGAAAGCTATAGAAGTGTAGATACTGGTGGCGCTACTTGTGAGCACTGCATGGTAATGCATGTGGGCAGACAGGTATTTGGTTTTAAGTAGGAMTGGGAAAGATAGGGACAGAAGAGATAAATGAACGTGTGGGAGAAGATTCAGGGAAGAACTAGGGAGAAGTAAGAAGTCAAAGGGCCTTGGATTGGGTTGAAAGGGGGAATAACCCTTGGGATAACAGTTTGAGAGCTGATTTATGAAACACTGTTGTCTTTGTCATAGGTTAAGTTAGAGTTTGGGAGCTGAGAGAGGGTTGGAATTAGGCCTTGGAGGAAAATGGCTTAGCTGAACAGGGCATTACTTTCTATGSATCAAGAGTCAAGGCACCCCATATTATTACTTCCCCCTTTTCACTTCTRTGTTTAGCCATGGTATGATAGCTCTTTTAAAGCATTCTAAAATAAGTTGGCACAAAGACCACCTCTGTATGGAAAACAATATCACTTACCTAAACAATGCAAATAATAAATTTGTTTAAAATCACCCCAGAAAGTTTGTATTAGTATACCTTGTTTAAAGTACCTAACAGATATGAAAGGGACTTGATATTTCAATGTATTTATTGCTTTTGGCAAGATTAGCACTATTGGTTTGGATATGCATGCAAAAGTGGGAGAGGCACTGGAAAATAGTGCGTTTCTGCTGTGTTTCTTTCCCAAGAGCAACTTCTACGCTCTAACGAAATGCCTTTGCCGTGGGGCCGTGTTGTGCCCAGCTGTGTCTAGGCGCCTGCGTACTCTGAATACGTTACCTCTTTCCAAGAGCAGCTGGGAAAGCTGYTTTCCAGTTCCTGTGAGAATTTCTCTTGCTATCTGTATATTAGGTCTCTGAGGTTCCCAAGAATGCGGCCTCAACAGCTGTGCCTGGAGTGGAGTTACCATTCTGGTTGGGAGTCCACCTCCGRCCCTCTCTAATCCCTGCTGCTTCTCTCTGTTTCCTCCTTGTGCACAGAGCACCTGCTTGAGATTTTCTCCCTTTCACTCTTATATTCTGCCTTCTGTATTACATCAATTTAATTTATTAAGTCCATTGGCTGCTGAATTGATATGGTTCAAAAAGAAAATTTTAAGTGTAAATAGCTGAAGAGCTTTCAACAAGATATTTAAAATCTGGCTCTTATTTAAAAAAAAAAAGACTTCTTAAGAAAACAAACCTTCTGTCATGTCAGTCCTCTCCGTTAAGTTCTGAACAGGATCTTCAGAGCAATATTCATAAAACAAAACAGTGTTYGTAAGTTGGGAATTGAGTGTGTGTGAAGGGGGAGGCAGAATAGGAAGGAGAAGCCTTCGTGGTTTGCAGTTTCATTATTGTCTTGTACTGTGCTTACTCTTCAGATAGTCCTTATGGAAGACAACTGTATGTGTAAGCGTGTGAGAACAGTTTCTATTCTTTTTGTATTTTTGAAAAATATTTTTCATGATATATACAGTATCATCAATGCCTCTTCATGCTTGTTACATGGAGAAGGCACGATGCCTTGACAATGATATACAATAAACTATCAGTCTAGGATCTTTAAGAACCAGTATTGAATCTGCTGCRTCAGTATGTGATGTCTGGCTTGCCAGCTGCAGGACTGAGAGATGAACAGAAAGGAAAAACAGGAGTATTGCATTTTAGACTAGAAAAACAGATTTGGAGTAGCTTTATAACTATCTTTACTGATAAATGCAAGAAAGTTGTAACCTTAAAGACTTGTTAGAGTATGACAATCTTCAACTAGGTTATGAAGGATAAATACTCAGTATTACAAACAAAGACACTGAAGCTGATAGGGAGGATCCTTATTGTTAATTAAAACCATTGACAATAAGTTTTGCTTTTTGCTTTTGAGTGATTCTATTCCACTGGATTTAAGTACACAGGATTGCCCTTTTTGCCTATGTACGATTACATAAATGTGTGTGATTGCATAAAGTCTGATTTAAAAAAAAGTATATGCAAACAGTGCAAATTCTGTACCTATGCCCTCATTAGAAATCTTTAAACTATGATCTGTTTTTTGTGGCACTTACTATAGAGCACTGTAGTTGAATGTATTCAGAACTAAGAAGGTGTTTGTATAGTTAGCTGCCAATTAAATTTGAGAGCAAGCGATGCAGAGATGTGCTTGGAAATGTGCCTTCCAGAATCCCAAAGTAGCGAGATAGATTTCTGGCAAAACAGGGTAATAAGGAGGCATCTGAGCTCAGAAGGTTTTGGTAGTGGGAGGAAGCCCTGCCCAAATCCCCCAAAGCTTGTGCTAAATTTGTTTTAAAGATGCTATATTTTTATCAGTTTCATGAAAACTTAACGGATAGAAGCACAAGATCTGTAACAGYGCTTCTGTTGTAGGGCTAAAGTCAAGTGATAGACAGAATCTGTGCTCTTTGGACTGCTGCCTAGCTGCTCAGAATAAACAGATTCATCAGCAGTGAATGGGCTTTTAATTTAGAATTAGCTGCAACATGTGCGATGCAACAGTGTTGCTGCTTGCTTGTGAGTTAGGAGACATGGAGGAAGARAGATTTTAAAAATATTGTAGGGAGCAGGCTTGTAATTGATGCAGATCTCCTAAATTAATCTATCGACAGCAGAATTAATTAATATATTGGTGTTTATAGTGTACGTCTGTGGATACAGGGTTTTGAGGATAAAAGTGATAAGGATGATTAATTTRTTTTGCATTGTTTCTTGTTTTAGTAGATTTAGAGGAGATGCATTTTTTTTTTCAGATAATAAAGCTGAACTAGCATGAGAAGAAGAGATAGGGTAGGCAGAAATGTTCAGTGAGACTCCTCTGGCTGACTCAAAATTCATCTAAGAATTCAGAAGAAATGTAGCAGTCAAATGGCAAAGCTTCTAGCAAAAGGGATGGTTCATGGTAAAATTGGTCTCTGTATTAGAGCACAGAAAAAGCAACAAATGTGCCTATTTGTAGCAAAGACCTTAAAAGTTTCCTGTAAAGAAAAGTGGCAAACCTTGCTTCAATATCAGTTATATATTCATGAAAAGCAAAGACAGTTGTTTTTTACCTGTATAAATGTGCTAAAGACCCAAAATCTCTGTTTTTATCTGTTAAAAATCTTTGAATAAAATAGCATCTAATGGAACTGGTTCTTGTACTGTCTTTCAAGAAAAAWTTTGATAGGCTTTCAGCAAGAGCTTGTTAAGCAGGCCAGGTATTTGTAGGGTGACAACTTTATTATAGATTAAAAGCGGACAGAGAGCAAGCAAAAGGATTAATTGGCCAGTWTTCAGTGCAGCAAGCAGATATCTGACCATGAGGAACAGAGAACACTCCAGAGTAAAATTAGATTTGAAAGCAGGAGGTTAATAGGGTGGTATATTGTCATCAAAGATGTGAGTGAAAAACAGRTTAGTGCAAGGTAATATAGGGTGTGAGTTCACAGTAAATCATCTACTCTTTAGTGTTCATCTATGTGACCACAGACTTGTGCAGAAGTAAACATGATGTAACTCRTTACCTTCTTTCTGTTGAATGTGGGCCAGAAATGTCCAGATGCTTCAATTACTGTGAAGAGATGTGGAGCTGTAAAGCTGGACTCTASCTTACCTCATGCCTACTATTTCACAGTAACTTTTAGTATGTCCATATTCTTTTGTAGGTTATTATGAGGAAAAAATGTTAAAATTAAGAAAAAATATAACCACTTCATCAACAGGAAACAAAATGGCAGATGAAATTCAGAGTTTAGGAATAGCCAATTACATTGCAGACAATGATTTTAACTACTTTTAACAATAAGTTTTAATAGAAGTCATTCAGAGAAGTTTTATTCTGGAAAGATCAGCGAAAACACTTGTTCTAAGTCAAGTTGTAAAGGAAGCAAAAAAAAATATTAGCATGTTTAAGGTACAGAGTGGGAAATAGCATGTAATTATGTAAGTATCAATTAAAGGGTATCTTCCTTGAAAAAGTTCTTGTTGCCGTTCCTAAAGTGGTTCAAGAGAAATAAATGGAATGCACAAATGAATGACTGCAATGATTAAAGACATAATGAATTCATAGCAAGAAAGTGAAAATATTCAGATTGTTTGTTTAGGGAGGAGAAAGGCATGAAGGAAATATGTGAGATGACAGGGTAATAATCTAGGTTTAGAGTTTATTATGTTATGAGAAGGGGAGAATTCAGTGGGAAGGCATCAAATAAAAACTGATAGAAGTGAGTGCTTGTTGTCATGGAATGTACTTATCTTCCTGCACTTATTTTCTGAAACTTTCTGCAACAAGATATCATTAAAGTCAACAGCTTAACAGKATTCAAAATTATCCTGCATATGTTTGTAGATTGCAAGACTAACCAGGGTTATCTCAGATAGAATAATGAGCATTTTGTAAGTGATTAAGCCCTAGATTTTCACTTGCAGAAGTAACAAATGAATTTTCTGTATAAATAACACATTTCACAGCTAGCTACTTGGGAACTAAGGTTTCTTTCATCTTCTTCTGAAATCCATGTATTAGGATAGTAAGTCTGCTGGACCATTGCTCTGAACTGTCCTTTCATATTTAACAGTGAGGAATGTGTGTGCTGTGCCCACGTATATGAGCGTTTCTTTACTGTGTTGTTTTACTTTAGTTGAACTAAATATATACTATGTATAAAAGGGCTATTGAGATAATTTTRAGGAAGGTGGTTTCAGAAATCGGTGATTTCCCCAGTTATGGCATGCAGATGATGGCCGGTTATTTTTAGAGGCAGGGTGCTCCTTGCTTTGTCAATCATGTCAGGATGTTACTCAGCTCTGGGCTTTGGATGAGCCTGTTTGAATTGTTCCTTGTTTGGTTTGCCCAGTGTCTAACATGAGGTTGAGATACTAATGGTGCTATTTGAGAATCAAGGCAGATGTGTCAGGGATGATTTTGGAGATGCAGCCTGAGTATATAGCTCACTAAGGCCCTCTCGTTGTAAAGGGACTTTGTTGCYTTGATCTATAGTTGGGAGTCTTTACTGGATCCTGTGCTATTAGGTGGGCTAACATGCATTTTTTTTCTTCCATCTGTACCTACTGTTTGTATTTAAAATTTCTGAATGGATGAATGAAAACTGTAACAGAAATAATCCTGACTTGTTTTCTTCTGCTGTGTTTCTTATCACACATTAATCCTGAGTCTATACTTAAWGTGTTTAGTGTGAAGTATTGAAGTGTGCTTTTATTGCAGGACTTCCATTGGGAGGGTGTTAAAGTGCAAGTGTGAATACAGATCAAGGTTTAGGTGACTAGATCTCAAAACAATCTAGATATTTATATCTAGATATTTATCTTTGGGGAGAGCATGCCGCTCTTCTCAAGTATGCTGTAAGGTGAAAAGAGGGTTTTCTCCTGCAATGCCCGATCTGTGTGAGGTCCCTATCACCGACTGGCGTGGGGGGCTGCTGTTGATATCCASTCGGCTTAGTGCTTTGTGGATGTTAATGCTAGCGAGCAGAAGAATGTGTTGAATTGGCGAACTTCATGAGGAGGAGAAGGAGGGGAAGCTTAGTGGGAACTCTGCCCCTCTCTGTGAGGGAGTGTGTGAGATTTCAGGACCTAACTATCATTACGAATAGCTCCAGGTCTCCTAGTCAGGGAGTGTAATCGCAGGGATAACATCAGACCACCCAGGCAAGGACTTAACTGAGCTGTCTCCATCTCCCCTGTACATCCAGCCAGTGCCCAAGATCCAGCAGCCAGGATTCCTGCCAGCATGCGGACAGATCCCTAGGAGGATGGGGCACTTTCCTCCTTTGACATTTTCYAGTTGCAGAAAAGGTGGAAATTAGCAGAAAGCGGATGACTTTCAGGATGGTGGAGAAGGGAGCAAGGAAGAACTGGGATGGGCAGTTTACAGTGCCCCAGAGTGACCTTATGGGAGTAGTATGCCACAGGAATTTCAAAATAAAAAGCTTCAGCTTGATGTCAGCTATAGCAATAATTTGAACCCACGCTGCTCCTCCTCAGTTACCCATCTGTCTCARCTGCACAGCTTGGCACCCTTACCTGCTTTGTCCTCATAGAAAGAAAAATGCCACGAAACTGCCAGCGTGCAGAGGCACAGGGTGCGGGTCCTGGACCTCATCRGCTGCTTTGGTTCTAGACCTGAGCGACCTGAGCAGCGTAGCATGGTGACTGCATAGAGACCATGAGACCCCGGGTGCGACAGGATTTATAGAAATGCCATGGAAACGAGAGGTGCATTTTTCTTCAATATGGATCCCTTGCTGTTGTTTAAACTGCTCTGAGTTTTAATATGGTTTGTTTCCCTGGCATAATGATTTGGTTGGCTTTGCCCTTCATTGCTAGAAGGGAGGAGAACTGCAGAGGAAAGAAGCTTCTCTTCCTGTAATCAGGAGCAGTAGCAAGAAGATGAAACCTACGGGGTATGTTTTTCCTCTTTTCCATCATTCTTTGTGCTTGCAGAGCCCGCTCTTCTCATTATCCCTATGCTGTTTGTAGTGGGATTGAATTTGCTTCTCATGCTACTGACTTGTGGCATCAGTAATAGTATTACTGGTCTCAACAGAGGCTACAGGAGAAGAAAATGTCAATGTGGTTTCCACTGCAGGAATAGAGCCCCTCCTGCAACTCTGAGGCCCTGAATTGCAGTAGAGGCTTTTGTTACGGTGCAGCAACCTCTGCAAATCTTCAGAGAGTCACCGAATGGGCTGCGCTGAGCGTCTAGAACTCATGTTATGGGAAACACTGCACCTTGATCATGAAATGCTTGGCAAGACTGTACGTTATCRAAATCATTCCCACTGGGAAGTCTGAGGCAGAGTGCTGAAATGAAAGCCTGGCTTTTTCAGGAGAAGGAATAGGAGAGTTCAGCCATCCACAGCAGCAGCACTAACTTGGGGCTTTTTTCGTTGTTAAATGGATGCATACGCTGGAGACACTACAAAGGAATTTGTAAGTTTGTCAGGTTTCCCAGGAATGTCTCTGGCAGGTCTTTGTCTGGAACRTTTTCTGGAGATGGGAACGCTTGCGCTCTGTGTGCATATGTATGTCCTGTAAGCTGGTAAGCTCAGTGAGGAGAGAAGGAATGTCACAGGCGTTTGGCCAAATCAGCCTTGGTACACACACAGATTTCACACTTCCCAGCCTGCTAGCCACAGTTTTTTCCCTCCTAGCTGGTKGTTTCTGCAGACTCAAAACTGTGCATAAAATGAAACCCTTGTAGTATAAGGTGTGGTCAGCTTGCTAGGTCAYGAGAAGATGGCCCTGGAAGAATGTTTGTACTATGAGGTTTCTCCAAAGAGCCTTCAATAGGTGTATTTTACACCTATTCACTGTTCAACCCTTGAAGACTGTGGATTAACTYCCGAATCCTTTTTTCAGGATTTGCTTTGCCTGTTCAGGAAGGAGGCAAGTTAASATCCCATGATGTTTCCCATAATGCGATGGTCTGCTGGATTCCAGCATCTCAGCATGTCAGGAAAGACGAGGCAGACTGACTGGCTCCAGCAGTGCTGGAAGATCTTGGGCACTCTGTTAGATCAAGTCATTCAAGCCTAGGCTAGATCAGATGTACATGGGAGCTCTGTAGTAAAGCCAAGAAAATACAACACAAACACTGGGGACTGGGCAGATTAAAAATGAATATTTGTATTGTGTTAGCATCTAGACATAGCCATCTCTGAGGACTGAGAAAGAAATATAATTAAAAGAATACGGCAAAATACTTTTGAATTGGAAGTCATTAGCTGATCCCCTTTGTTCCTGGGGCTATAAATATTTCACTGATCTCAAAAGCCCCAGGGGTATGTTTGAGGAAAGTTTGGCAGGTGGAAATATAGTTCCTGCACAAGCCAGATTTTGGAATAAGTGAAACAAATTTTGGTTGAGGAACTGTTGCACAGTGTTACTGGATGAACAGTAAGTATTAAAATGGAAAATTAGGGATTAGCAGAAGGGCCATGAAAATGTGAAGCCAGGAACTCACAGAAAAAGAAAATCTAAAGACAGAGATACCTCACAAATGGTGAGGCATTTGCACATTTGTGGAATGTTTCCTGCTTTGGCGTTTCCATATGATGTAGTGTCATCTTATCCTGCCTGAGGCACTAGAAACTAAAGATTCTGGTCTGGTCATAGAGGAGGAGCAGTGCTTTACCAAATATCTTACAGTGATCTTTGTCCAAAACTCTCTCTGAAGGAAAAAGCATCTTGATGAACTGTTGGTGTTCCTATGTACCTTTTGAATCTTGGTGGTAGGGTATCTTGTGCCAAAGATTTTTGTGGCATTAGTTCTCCTATTGTTTAAGACTATTAACTTTTCATTATAASTTATTGAAAGTTTTTTTTGGAAGAGGAGCTTTTTGGCCAATAAAGGACGCCTAGGATTTCTGCAGTACATCTGGACCTCTGGATCCCCCTTCCTCCTCACCAATCAAAATGATCCAAATGACAATCTGAGGTATGTGAGCTGGAGAGGATACAAGTGTGGCTCCAAGTATCAGAAAGAGGCTTTAGACTCTGTAGATTTCTTTTCCCCAGCACRTAATTTATAGGCAACAGGATATGACTGATTTCTAGCGGAAAAAATATTAAAACAGCCCCATAAGTGTAAAGTAGGTTGTATTTTAGTAAAATAGTGAAATTTGGGATTCCAAATGATTTTAATAAAACTTTAGTTCACTTTCTCATGCTATGGCCAAAAGAGGCAGTAAGTAACAACTTCAAATTATGATGTGCCCCAGTTCTGCCTGGTTGACTCCTGTAAGTTAGCAAGAGAACAAGAGAAACAGAAACCCCGGGTTGGGGTAACCTTTTCCTGAATCCTGTGGAATGGCTGTTGTTTTAGCCTAATTTAGTCACTAAACAAGATCAAAATGGAAGATGAAATATTTTATTTTAGAAAAAGAGTATAGTTCTTGGATAAGACAGTGGGAAATGGCATTAAAAGAATAACATGATGTAATGTGATATAAATCTCCTATTCTTAGTCTYGTTTGTGATTTCTTAAAGGTACTATATAATGTTTGTTTATAGAATGGTATTTTTAGAAATAAACTTTGCACTGAAATTTTCTTTCTTCCTATTTATATCTGGAGATTTCAAGAATAAATTCTACTGGAAAAAACAAGGTCTTAGAGACCTAATTCTTCTAAGTTCCTGTGTCTCTACTATCAAGAAGACAAGTAAATTGTAAACAAGCGGATTGTAGACATCTACTTAGTTAGTAACACTTAAAAAACAAAACCAGAAAACACACCAAGCTGTTAAGCGTGTATTTGACATTGTGCAGTAATTTGTCTTTTCACTTCTTGGCATTTTATTGAACAAAGCGTAGTAATACCTAAATGTACAGTTAATCTTATAATACGGGGCTCTTTTTGTTAAATACGGCTGTTAATTTTTTTTTTTGTCTGCTCTATATAGCAAGCAGGCTTTTATCCTTCTGTCATAGCTTTTTGGGGGATTTACCATCCTATTTTGTTCAGTTTCACAACTGTGACAAACTTTATGAATCTTTCTATCATGAGAGATATTTGCTGCATATGCAGTGTTGACCTCTGCTTTGTCTTACCTTTTACACAGACTCCACAGGGAATGCATGGACATGAGGGTGTTTAAAAATAGAGTTGTTTGAAGTGTGCAGCCTATGGATTTCCTACCTCTGCCAGTGTTAGAAAAGAAATTGCAAGATCCTTCACTGAAAGGATATTGAAAAACACAGAATCTTATCAGACAGAGGAGTTTGGACCCATGTAAATTCAATTCAACATGAAAACAAACTTTCTTGTTTTAGTTCTATGCTAATCACCACCATCCTTTTGGGGCCTCACTGTCTTTGTTGTTGTTGTTGTTGGTTTTTTTTTTTTTTCCTCCTCTTCCCAGAAGTTTTCTTTACAGAGCTTTAGGTGTCTGCTGTGGTCTAGGTGCTATTCATTATCTTTTTTTAAGCCAAAGCAACCATTGATTTATTGATGAATATTTTGGTATGAAGAGATGAATGCAGTTTCATCACGTCCTAGTGATTAGAAAATGAAGCCACTTCACTGAGCCACAGATGTGCCGGGGTGCCCCAGGAATCCAGCGTGGCAGCCTCCTGGCAAGCTAARTATAGCAGCGGAGCGGTCTAGGAGCCCGGCACGGCAAGGAGCAGGGGCACCCAGCTGGGTGGGCTGCCTACAGCTCGGCCGCACGCTCCTGCCCATGTTCTCGCCCTCTCTTTGAATCTACTGCCTGTGTTTAATCCTGCTGTAATTTAAACACCTGTCTCTCTGGAATGTGTGCAATATCCCTGCTACCCACGCTGAGCTATTTGCTCACCTGCTTCTCTTAGAAAGACAGCTTTCAAACAAACAGTGATGCAGTATTTGAGAGGGAAATATACTGCAGTAATAGATTGGAGGTCAGGTGGTCATTCATCAGACTAAGTGGTGTTAGCATGTAGGGGAGAGTGGATTGGATCAAGACTCCTTTTTAGCTGCGTTAGCAAAGTTGCGATCACAGTTGCTGACAAGCTAAGAATTATATTTATCCCATTGCATTTACCATATTGACATCTGTATTTCACTTGCAGTTCCTGATGTTTTTTCAGACCATAAACTCTTTCTAGCCAGAAACTGTTATTGTTAGGTATTTGTATAGAGATTTTCTGTTCATGTAATAGAAATATTCTAAAATAATGAAATCTACTGAAGACAACAAGGTGAGGCAAAGGTGTTAAAATGACTTTTAAAGTTGATTTCAAAGTTGGGTAACACTTTCTATTTCTATGCTCACCCAATATATTCCACTGTAAGACTTTTCCTTATATT
The DNA here is from genome assembly GCA_003342815.1 of Eudromia elegans. Lineage (NCBI taxonomy): Eukaryota > Metazoa > Chordata > Aves > Tinamiformes > Tinamidae > Eudromia > Eudromia elegans. Next base: position 2,581,286 of record PTEX01000004.1, on the reverse strand, counting down.
GCTGATAATGTTCTAAAATAAGTTAACCTGAGTTCTGCCACGGTGTGAAGAATGGCTAGGGTGTGAAGAATCAGTGTGGGGATGGAAGAGACCTGTTAGGGCTGAAGGACAGAAATGGAAGGAATCATCGGGTAGTAAATGCAGCTTGATGAGGAGCCCAGAATCTGGGACTGGGTGAATGGGACTGGAATAAAGAGCAAGAGTGGAGAGACAAAACCAGAATGGCTTGGAATGGGGCATGTGAGCAACTGGAAGAGGAGCTGAAGTTGAGTGGAGAGAAGCAGCTTGAATAATTACTCCCATGAAAAGTTCTTGGGCCTGAGATAGTGTGGGTCAGGGACTTGAAGTAGAGAGGAAGTGAGTGCTGAAAAGCTGCAGAAATAAAACCAGAACATGCCAGATGGGTTGAAAGAGGTCTGAAAAGTGGGATCTGGGACTGATTASATGGAAAGGGCATCACACAGGCGCGGGATAAGAATGGGAAAGGATGAAATTGAAAGGAATGAGTCAGAATGGACTACTGGAAAAGTGGGCAGAAAAGCCGTGAGTAGTTGCTATAGTTTATTCCTGCCTGGAGTTTGAAGAATGTCAAAATTTCTGAACTTTACCTATTGCTTAGTAGTTCTAAACCACAGAAAGGGTGACAACTTATTACACTGACATTTACACTGTCAATTCATGGGCCAGGCTTCAGTCAGAGGATATAAAGTTTGCAGCCCTGTATAGGATCACTATATTTAGGAGTGTGGTGTCATGCAATGGAACTGGCACATGCTTATCTTAGTTTGAGTAATTGTACATAAATTATTATAAAAGAATATTGTTAGGATGGTGAAGCTGGGAAATCCCAAATTATGTTTAAGTAATTGAAGTGAGTTAAGTCTCATCTAAGTGACATAATAAGCATCAGTGTGGCGTTCTGGAGCAAATGTAGTGTTCAGGATAGACTCTTCTTCCTGCTCGTGCCCTGTGTCTCCTTGGCTATTTGCTTTCCATTTCACAGAAATTAGCAGGAGCAATACAGACAACTTGTTTGCTGTATGATATTAATCTTGAAACAGAACCAGGTCTGTTCTGAGCTTCCAAAACAGTGTCTGTGATCACATAATTAAAGACAGTTGTACACTTGCTTCTGGCAATGCCTGACTTGGAATTTTAACTTTGCAACCTTTGTTTTGTAACCTTTTTAAAAATAGCTTTTAAAATATGATCTAATATTGCTGCAGCAGATGCCRTTACCTTGTATGTTTAGGTTGCCTTCAATAAACCAGCAAGTCATGTCTGCGTGTGAAGACTGATCTTCTAAAATAATCAACACAAGACCAATACTCAGAGGAGGAAACAATGAGATATCCATTTTAAATGCTTAAAAACGTGACATCTTGATGTAATGAGCAAACGCCTGACATGATTCTTTGGCCATCATTAGCTAACTATCATAGATACCTGTGTGAACAGTTTGAATGGTTCCTTTCCTRTGTTATGGAGTTTGGTTTGCAATTTTCTGTCCAGATACCAATGCTAGTGGGTTGCGTATGTACATGTGCATAGACTGAAGGGGAGAAAAGACATACATGTGTGTTTTGGTGGCACAATTTAAGGTGGCTGGACAGAGAACTTATGGTGTCTGGRCTCTGTTTGGAGGGAATAGTAAGAAATTTTATTTGATTAGCACATTTAAGAGTAGTTTTTTACTGTATGCTTATTATCCATATGGCAAGAACATCRTGCTGCTCTTTAGCTTTAGGTTCTCTGCCACTTTTTAATCTTTCCCTCCCTGTGTGTAAGGACTATAATTTAATGTTGATACCTGAATTCATCGCAAGCATAGCAGCTATAGATGTGATCTCTCCCACTGTGTTATGTAGCTGGTGGATTTTTCTACCTCTTGAGATCTCCCTTCTCTTGACTGTTGTATTGTGTATTCTCTCCTGAGAATATTGTGTATTCTCTCCAGTGTGCCTTGTACTCCCAGCTTTTAATTTTCTGATGTCTTTTTTTCTTTGTCACTGCAGTTAACAAACCTGAGTTTGGCAAGCGGAGCTGTCAGCAAGGTGAGCGCAGCTGCTGCCCCAGGCTACCAGACCACACTGGGCAGAAGAGGGCTACTGTGGGCAGGTCAGCCAGACTGCCAYGTAGCTGACAGGCGAGCTGTGTCCTCAGCGGTCAGGTAAGTTAAAGCTGCTGCTGYGGCTTTTTGATGGCAAAGAAAGCAAATCATGGCACTCAGAGCTCATTCATAATGTGCGCTTTGCTTCTTGCTCAGAAGATTGTGTCTAAATGCTAGGTACCAGCTCTTCCCTGGAATATCTTGAGGCTCAAATCCTGTGAAATATGGCTGTGTTCCTAGAGCTGGAAGGATCTAGGTGAAATAAGGTAATGGATGGACATGCTGAATGAAAAGGAGATKTCTCTTTCACTTTTCTGATTACTTCTTACCCTTTATCTATAAGTCTGAATTTCTGGTACCAAGACAGTTATACAGAGTGTAAGCCTATACATATTATTGCCAAAATCTCTACCAAGGCCTAATTTTTATGCTTTTTTTCCTTAAACGTTGAATTTAAATGCTCAAATATAGAGTAACCTACTGCAGTTTTTCTGCAAGCTTCCCTTTGGAATGTCTTATGCTATTTGTTAATTTTGAAAGTAACTAGGACATAGGAATTTATATTCCTGAGTGATACTCATGGGACTCTGAGTAGGGGACCGTGATTCTGCAATAAAACCATTCTTCCTGGGACTGAAAGAACAGCAAGATTTGCCTCAAGGATAGTGGACCTTGGAAGGGATGAGTTAGGTGAGATGATGGCCATAGACTAGGCTGAACACAGGACCAGAATTGCTTGATATCTGAMTTCTTCCTGTGTTACTTGAGTAAAAAAAAAAAAACCAACTTTCTTTGGCTGAGACTTCATTTTTGCTTTTGAAAATGGAAATAATGAGGCAGACCTCCAATATGTGGGTTTGGGCTAGACAGGACTGTATAGATGAAAATACTGATTCTTATCATTGATGCCTGAATGGGGGAGATGAGAGGGATAGACACAGGGCAGAAGGCATGTGAGCTGGGTGGTCATCCTTTCCCAAAAGGGTCCTTCAATAGGAGGATTGCAGAAGGATTTGGAAAGCTCAAGTAAAATTGTTCTTATTTCATCAGTCACTGTTTTTCTTCTTGCCTGAAGAAAAGGAATGTGAGAAATGAATTCCTGGCCTGTTTCTGTTCCAGCACAATGTTCGCCTCTGGGGCTTCAAGTTATTGAGAGWGGTGGTGATTCTGCTCGTGGAGCCCAGCCAGGGGAGCTATTAGCTAATCCAAATAAAGAACCCATCGAACAGGTGTAAGCTGCCTTCCTCTCCTAGGCAGCCTCAGTGCCCAGCGGAGTGCAGGCTGTCCTAGAGCTTCTGTTCCTTTCTCAACTCTACCTGCAGCCCTGTGTGGATGCACACACTTAAGCAGGAAAGAGTCAAAACCTCTTCTTGCAGGTCTGGATAGAAGGCGTTGTAGTTATATAGCTTTGAAGCAGTTTCTGTTGTATGTTATTTGCAGATCTGTAACTCACCCTTCAATCCTCGGAGCTCCATGCTGAACCACTGCAGGGCTGTCTCTCACCTAGCATTGTATACATAATTTAATGTCTGTAGAAATTCTACTTATTTCATGCAGAAATCCAAAAGTACGTTAGAAGCATATAGGCTCAYCTAGTGTAGGTTTCGGTCTTGAAACCTATCATGAAGCCTTTGGAGTCCCGGCGCTGAGAATATGTATTCCGCGTATTAGAAGGCCAAAAGCTGGCAATGGTTTGTGGTGCTTGAGATACTCTGTTTTTATTTTCAGAGCAAGATACAGAAAGAGTCATCTTAGGACGTTGTCTGTRTTGTCTTCATGGCTGCTTGTGTCAGAATACTGGGAGTTGATTCCCTTTTTTCATTTGGGATTTTTGAGTCAATGTTTGATAACTCAGGCTTTTAAACATTCTTACTCATTTCTCTGAAGAAAGACTTGRATCTTACATTTAAAGAGTATTCAGAAAGGACTATCAAGGCCATAATATTTGGAGCTGTCTGTCTTGCATAGAAAATGCCTTGTTTGCTATTTGACTTGTTACTTTGGAGGTCAGCAGTTCATAGAGGGTCATCTGATGAGTGTCAGCTCTGTGTTGGATGGCTTTGAAGAAAAACTTTCTATTTTTATCCAGTGATGTTCTGGTCCAGCAATTGTAGAATTCAGCAAGAGAAGGAATATTTTCTCAATGGATCTCTTATCTGGCTTTCACTGATAAAAAAAAAAATAATAATYCTTGGATCCAATTCAAATATCTGCCTTCAACTTTCAGTCCTTACAGCTTTTGTATGTCTTTGTAGTAAATTTAAAACATTTTAGTGCTGCTGATGTTTGTCCGAAAAGACTTCATTTTGTTTTGGTGCTTCTGAACTTTACAATTCAGACTGTTCTTACTGACAAATATTCTGCCTCTTTAATTTCCTCTTTAATTTCTCTCAGTACTGATTTATCTAAATGTTCCTGAGCAGTAGTTTGTTCTTCCTTCTTTTGTTGGATTCCTTTGACTGTATGGGGAGATGTGCCATGTCAATGGCAAAATGGAAAAGCAGATCTTGAGCTTATAATAGACAGAGAATGGTTCTGGGTGTGTTAAAATGCTGTTTTTTAGGTCTGTGATAAGTGTTTTCCAAGACCTCCATGTTATCAGCTTCTTTTATTCATGACATCTTTCTCTAACATAAAGACAAGACCATCACAGCTCTTCTACAGAATACTTGACATAATTTTTCTTGGACTGTTCTGACAGATTTATTTAACTTGGTGAGGGGAGGCAGGCAAGCGAGCTTCTCTGTTATCAGTCAAAAGGTAGAATGACAGCCCAAGATACACTAGACAACATGGGAGGGCTACCGCAGTCAGAAGCAAGAGATTCTCCCTTTTTCACTCCTTCACATACACAAAATATTTCTTAACTCAGAATTTAAGCCAAAGTGCTCAGATTCATCAAAAGATGTTCTGTTGGCAGTCAGTCTAATCTGTATTGAGTTGTATAAAAACAGAATTTTAGAATTTTCTGATCTAGGGGTTTCTAAGTTTAATTTCATCTGGTATCACTTTGAGTGGCAGCAGGAGCAGCAGCTACTCTTGACTTCAGGCTTTGTGTGCACAGTTACCATATGTCTAAGTTTCCAAACAAGTTCTCATTACTGTGTTTTCATTTTTATCTTTCTTGCCTGAAAAACTTGAGTGGGGTGGGACAGTAGGAGCTTCAATATTTGTCATCTCAGGTTTTCAGGAACYCCAAACTGTATGCCTTGTATCTGAAAATATCTTTGTGTGTGCTTAGTCTGAYGCTTCCTGAAGTTATCCGACTTCATACCCATTCACTGCAGTTACAGCATTGGTCAGTGGGTGCCTCTGGGTTGCACTGCATGAATTTACATTTTGCATATGTGTGTTCAGTTGATTAGCAGATCCAACACCTGCCWAAAAATTAGCTTCCTGTGCATGTTCAAACAGCAAATGCATATTTATTTGCATGATTATACCACACTTGCATCTACTCACCCTACCTCGCAAACTAAGACTATAGAGTTACATCCTCTGACAGTCTCATGTTGCTTTTGCATTCTCCCATACCAGGAGCCCCTTATTAATCACTGGCCTTCCTTAGCCAGTGTAGTACTTCATAGCCTCCTTCTCCAACAAGTGTCWATCGCTGCTTCATGCCTACCTTCCATCTGCAAACTACAGTTTTACCAGGCTCTCTGACTCCTGTACACCTTAYACTTTATCTCCATCCGTAAGCCGAAATCCCTGTTTCATCCTCTTGACCTTGTACTGTGCTTACCTTCTGAGCAGTGCTGGTTTCTTCTGGTCCCTGGCTGCAGCAGAAAGTGAAACCTGGTGCTTTGCTCAGCAATCCCAAATTCTGGACAAACAGCTGCTATACAGAGGACCTTTCTTTCCATCACTCTGAAAGACAGATTTTGGAGCTGCTGTTGCTATAGTTTACTGCTAGGGGTGCATGTACTGCAGCTTGAGAACCCCTGCTCTAATCACATGTCCTTTGGGCTTGTGACATGTGGAAGGTTGAACTCCGTGGAGTGCTTATTCTCTACTAGTCGAAGTAGCTTCTCCACTCTTTCCAATGAAACTGAGTCTTGCCAAAGTGTCTTCCCAAGCAACTCTCCCAGGCTAATTGTGATTCCTCAACCTTGATTCTTTGTGTCAAAGGAACAACTTGTTACTTTTGACATAGAGGAAGGTGGAACTGGCCTCCCAGTTTCCTAGTTTTTTATTTTAAATGTTAGGGGTGTGGAATTTAAAACAGGAAGCCAGCAAACTGCTTAGACCTTGACTAGAGAAGTTCTGAAGAATTGTGAGAAGAATAGTACTAGCATAGCTAAGAGATGTRCTACATGCTCATGGTGATAGAGGAGGGAGCAGTTGATAGGATGTCTCCTTTCTGCATCTGAGGATGTTGAAGCCAAGTGTAGAGGTTGCAGCAGGGACTGTGGGAAAGAGCTAACTACAGATGGGCTTGCAATTGCAAGTAAGGAGGAGAGAATTCCTCATCACCTTGGCAGCTAAAGGCAAATTTTTAAAAGAATGTTTATTATGCGATAAGTGTTGCCTTGTTCTGCATCTTAAGGATTAATAATGACTATAAGCTTTCCGAACGTTTGTTTCCACCTCCTTGCAGTTTCTCGTGATGCAGAGGCTGCCCCTCTGCTGCCCTSTGCCCTGCTGGCAAGTGGCAGAGCCCATTTGTTTGCACAGTGGCTGGGTGCGGGTGCACTTGGAGGCCGGGCAGCGTGCGCTGCCCCGATGCCCGCGGAGGGAGCGAGGGCAGCCAGCAGCAGGCACCCAGCGCGCACAATGGGTCCTCAGTTTGCTGTGAGCGAACGCCCCGTGGACCTTAACGCCTCCTCCCCTGGGCAGCACGGGAGGGCCAGAGGGACAGCAAAGCAATGGCACCGAGGCCAGCCCCATGGCAGCACAGCCACRTGTCTGCTCCTTCCTCTCTCTTTCCCTGTTGCCCTTAGAGGGCAAKTTGGATTTTCAGCTCAGTCTGGGTGCCCTGTGCTGTGCTTTCGGAAGGCCTCATAGTTGCCACACAGTCCTTTTCCCTCAGGTCTATTCTCTCTCATCTAAATGTGGTGTTTCTAGTATCRAGCAGCGGCAGACTGTGCTGTCCTCACTTTTGGTGTGGAAGAGTCTTGATCCTGAGGCAAATCATCCATAGCTCATTCCGATGGTGCTCTCTGTTTTGKTTTTTTTTATTTATTTTTCTTCCATTTGTGAAATAACTGGGAAAGACCCCTGCTCGCTCTCTCCTTTTTCAGTCTGCTGCTTACTGTGACCAGTGCTGCATTAGGAAGAATTGGTCAGAAAAGTCCCTTTTGAGACAGAATAGCTATTTCTGTCAGGGAAGTCACATGAGGCTAAACTCCTGMGCCTTGGGTTGTGTTCCAGGTGTAGGCCTCTGTTCTGGTGAGGCCTAAATTAATTCAGTGTCTTTATTTGAACTGGGAGTGTAAGTCGGGGTGAGTACCGAGATTTTCTGCCGATGATCCCTTGCCCACTTCTCCTTGACAGCTCTGTCACACTTGGATTTTGGAACATTTCTGRGTGTCCTGAATTTGGGACTTGATCTGTTCTAAGAAGGTCTTTCCACTCTCAGGAGATTTGAGGAGGGGAGGACAAGAAAAGGAGGTCCTACCTGGGTGGCTCTATGCTCCTGCAGCTCACCCCTTCTCTAGTCKGTGCGAGTTGTTCCTCTACTTGTGCTTATCTGTGCACATAACAGCCTCCCTCCTCCCCTGCCAGCCTAGTATTTTTTGTTCTTTAACTTTTCTCCCGGGGTCACTGGTGACAACTCWTTAACTGTGAAAGCAAAGCTATTCCCTTAAATTTTACCGACACGTGGCTTGCTTTATTTTCTTTTTTTTTTGTCTTCTTTAATATATTCTGGTTGCATTAAAAAACCTTGCGATGGCAGGTCCAATTACTCTCCATCCTGCTCGGAAATCGCCCTGAGCCTCAGCACCACGGGTTGGCACCGTCTCGAAGGATCCCTGCTTCCCACAGCTAGGCCTTGGCTCTGTGCGTCTGGAGCCTCGGGGAGAGGAAAGGCGGAAAGCTCGTGACTTGCCCAGACAGTCTGAGGGCTGGCCCTGCAGCCTCGGCTCCCCAGACGCTGTTGAGTCGGACTTGGCTGGCAGCCGCTGCGCTGTTACTTTTCCGAGGTAATAAGTGAGATTAATCGCAGGACCCTTTCCAAAGGCGAAGGGGGTTTGGGCCGAGCGCAGGCAGAGCGCAGGAGCCAGTGCGGGGCTGCGAGCTGGAGGCGAGAGCTGGGGCCTCGCGGCAGCGCGGAGCGGGGCACAAACCGACCCGCGCGCGGCCTCGCGCTGCAGCTCGGGCCTCCCTGCCGTGGCCCTGGCTGAACGGAGCGGGCACAGCTTCCGCGYGGCTTCTCCCCGTCCGCTGGGCTTGGATTTTCGGAATAGCTTTGGAGATGGAGAGGGACAGGCTTCCCTTCCAGAACCTGGCTCTGGCCTGCACCTCTTCCTGCCAGAGATGTGCCCATCTTTCCCAGTATCCCAGCAAGCAACCTGGAGTGATAGGAAGAGGGCAGTGACAGGGGTGTCATAGTGTCCCCTGAAACCAATACTGCAAACGGGCTCGGGTTGTGGTGTTTCAGCTGCTCCCTAATCTAAACATAGGATTTGCTATCCTGMTGATCCATTTAAGTTTTCTCTACTGGCCATGGTTACTCCAAAGCACAATATCTTCAATGAAAGTGCAGCAAACTCTTTGGTGGCAGCGGGGACGTTCCCTGCGTGCAGGGGAAGCTTCAGCTGGTAACAGCTGACTTGTTCTCGCCCTGCTTTCTGGTCTTCATAACGTAGCAGYGTGCGCTATCACTGCTCATATAAATATTTTTACTTTCTGGAAACACTGTAGTCTATTTTGTGAAGCTCAGCAGTGAGTTCCACAGGTAAATTATGTATGTGCCAAAGTTTCCTTTTATTAATTGCTTGTTTTTCAAATTCACCAAAAGTCTCTGTTCCATTGTTATATGAAGTCAAATAGAAATACTCAATTTATTGCTTTCTACACCATTAATTATATGTGGATTTATAATCTCCCTTCTTACTTGCCTCTCCTAAACTAAACATTCCCATTCTTTTCACGTTCTATACAGAAATCTTCCCAGTCTTATAAAATTCTCTTTATGGAGATGACAAAAACCAAAAGCAGTAATCCGAGTCATTGATTTTATATAAAGAACATTATATTATTTTAATGTTATTTTCTAACTCGTAACTTTCCTATCCTGATACCTAGCTTATTTCTGACTGTGCTAAGCACCAAGGTTTTCATTGGTTATGAGTTACTTTTTCTTGGGTTCTTGCAGTTAATGTAAAACTCAGCAGCATGTATGGCAGTTCATGCTGTTATAATTACTCTTTCTTTTCTTCCTTACCAGTGAGCTCTCCTTTCTGGCTTTCAGCTGCCAGCCCTGGCTTTTGCTGGCTGTGACTGAAGCTGCTGTCACATGCTGTTTTCTGTTCTAATAAGAATCTAATTCAATAAAGAGCAAGTTACCATCTTCTTKCGTTCTGTGCTGTTTGACTCATAACCTTCCAAACCAGCTATCTCTGATCTTAGATCTCTTTGAAATCTCTGTATTCTAGATCCTTCAAATTGTAAAGTAAGTGACCAGCAAATCTTCCTTTCCCCCCTACATTTATTTAAACCTCCTAATCAGTATTAAAATACTTGCTTTCCATAATGGTATATGGAGGGGTTAACACATCCATAGCGCTCACTTCAGTAGCACTCYTGGGGGATGTCAGCTTTCCTACTTGCTGATTTCTAGGAATGAGGGGAGTCTGAAGCAAGTGCTCTGCAGGTTAATACCCAGAGCAGCCTTTTTCTCTAGAGGAGTCCTGAAAGGGTTACACGGGAGCCTTGGCTGTTTCTTTGAGCTATTTGGAAAGGACGGGCCTCAGACAGCTTGGCAGGAACCTGGGGCCCTGTTTTTTCCAGCCCAGCCCTTCCTTTTGCACGGAGCTGTCAGGGAATCCCACGAATGTCTGGTTTCTCATTTTTCCTATTTTTTTTTTTAATTTTTTTTTAAGCAATATTTTTATCCATCTGTGGCTCTTCCTCACACAAGGACTTTGAGTTTTGTCTGACGCTTAGCCTTGCGGGTAGTGAAATAGGAGCAAAAGCCAAACTACCATGCCATAGTTGTTGGAATTAGTTCCCAGTTGTGCAACTGAGAAGGGCACTGGGAAGTTTCCCAGAAGAGCGTCCTTTCTGGCTTTGAGCTTAGGGCAGGTCCATCTGGCCTAAGAACAGAGGGATTGAGCGAGCCCATCTTTGAACTGTGCTATTCCTGTGGGTCACAGTGAAGCACTTAAAACCTCGGAGTTGCATGTTYTGTATCCTTCCTAACAGACATGCAACAGAAAGCTGCCTTGTGGAAGTGCAAAGCTCCTCTGTAAGCCAGGCTTATGAAGCCTGAGGCAGGTTAGCAACCTTTCCTTCATTWGTGTCATGCTCTCCAGGGTTGCTCTGGCCCTGGGTTTGTGAGTATTTTAGAGTCTGCCCTGCRCTCTTTCAGAAAACTGGTGAAGTTGCCTAGAGGAAGCAAAAGATGCCTTAGTGTTGGGAAGGAAGCATGGTTTCATGGGATGAAAACAAAGGTCGTGTACAGCTGCATTGAAAGCATTGGTGTTGTGCAGGTGTGAAAAGGAAATGGAGCGAGGATTGTTTTGCTGGGTGAGTAAGCCTGTCAGGTGTCAGAGGGAGCATGCAGCCTGAGATCTGTGTGGACACGCTTTCTAGTAGGCACATGTGGAGCAGTGCCTGGACGATCCTCAGGARTCAGCAGCCAGAGGGCCTGGAGTCAAGCTCAGACGAGTTAAGGATTTCAGTGACCAAGCCAGTGTGCCAGAGCGGGAGGCAGCAAAAGGGGACTCGATCTATTGGCTGAGGGGGTTTCCTCTTTCCTGTTAGGCTCTGGTTTGGGGCTCCCTTCTCTTGTACAGTGAAGTTTCCATCACCAAYGTTCATTCACATTTTCCATGCAGCCCTAAGTCACGTGTTGGCTTGTGTTGCTCAGGATGAGCACGGCACTTCGGTGTTTTATCCTCTGATATAAACAGGAGCTCTCTGCCAAGAACACACAAAAACCCCTTTCCAGTCCCTGGGAGTGTTAGTCACCCTTTCCTATGAGGATCCTGCTTTGTCACCTAATTTCCCCCACTTTTCAGACTAGGGAGTTTTGCAGCTGTCACGGGAGTTTGTGAATTGTGTGTTGTTGGCTCCATGGCAGCCTGTGATTCTCTAGGACTTCTCTGGGCTGCAGATACCAATCAGCAGCTGTTTGAGAGCCATACAGGGCTCTAGCATTTGACAAAATACCCTTTTAAAAAAAGGGGAAGGGGTAAAAAAAGCATTAAAAAGTCAAAATATTTGAGCTTCCCTTTGCATTTGGTGACAGCTTTGCTTGGACACCCTGCTCACTAGCTCATAAGTTTTTTGAAACTGATGCAGTGTCATCTGAAGATGATGATACAAACAGTATTCTACCCTAGAATGTGATCTTTTAAGTGAATAGTATGAATTAAAATAATGAGTAATATAAATCATTAATAGTATTTAGTCTTCGTCCAACTACTGCATACTGTCAGTCAGCGCGTAGTTTAACAAATGCTCTGGATAAGAGTACTTGGCTAATAGTATTTCAGCAGCTCAGGAATCCAGTTAGTGGTTCAGCCAGTACCAATGCTAATTGCAAAGATTCTCCATGTACTGTGAAAGGTAGACTSTGCAGTGTCAGGGTAAAGTAAGGGTTAGGTGGAATACTGATAGACACAGAGTCCTGTATCATGAGCAGGTATTTCTCGGGACTCATACTCTAACAGTAGCTGAATGCTGGATATCCATTAGAAAGAAGCTGGTTAGTGTTAAAAGATATCAGACACTGTCTGGTTTGAACTTCTCTATTAACATTTCTTATCCAGTTACTGTCCTCAGCAAACCAGGCATGAAGAGGCCAAGGCAACCTGATTGCTCCAGGTCTGCTGAAACTGCTCCTGAGACAATAACCTTTAGTAAAAAGAATCCCAAAGTGAGAGAGATCCTTGTCAAAAGCAGTTTCTTTACTTGAATTTCAGATTGTGTCTGGCTCAGTATGGGCCTTCTGCCCGTTCTGTCTTTCTGCTATCTGGTGCATGGAACGTGACTCAAGAGTTACACTTGTATCTGGCACTGCTGCACGTGCTATTTGGCAGCTGTCTGCCAAGGATTCATTGCCTGGGCAAGAATCACCCATTGGAACAAAAGGGACATGGCTTTAGTGGTCACAACCGTCTGCATGTATGGAGAATTCCTTATTTGCTTGCTGCTGTGAAAAAAAAAAAAAAAGGCATTTAAAGATTTATTTATTTTTATTTCTATTTTCTATGAAGAGTGTAGTTATGCTAAGCTGTGAGTATTTTCCAAGTTGGAAATTAAATTTTGAAAATCCAGCTCATAAAACTTTGTTAAACTGTCAGAGGAGAAGGAGGAAGCATCAAAGTTCAAGAAGGAAAATGGGCAGATTAGGAAAATAGTGACAATGAATAAAGAGATATCAGCTCTGCACTCAGTGCTCTGAAAAGAGTAGATGCTCAGGACYGAAGCTAAAGTAGTACAAACCTGAGCTGTTGCTGGAGATCAACAAGGAGGTCACATCCACACTGAGCAAGTTGTGGAGTTCCTGGAAGCTGTTTGGATTTTCAGATTSACACCTATTGTCTACAGCTGTGCTAGAATTTTCACGTATTTTTTCTTCTTTGGAATTTTAGCTGTTGAGCAGCATGAATGGAACATATAATATTCAGAAGGTCRGGTTAGGTAGCCACGTTGGGCTTTAATGGCATTGTTGAATAGGTATCTTTCTAGGGTTTTTGACTTCTAACACTTACAATTATTTTTCAATTTTAAGTGAGAACTTCATTGAAGACAACGTACTGCTCATAGGATAATGGCTTCTATTTCCTATGGCTGTTTCTCAAAGGATCTAAAACTRTGGTGTTAGAAGATGTTGAAAGTACCTTATTAGAGAGTATTTTGTTCAGTGTATTCCCGATCTCAATTTCACAAGCAGATTTTGGGTACCAGAATAGGATGACTCCTTTACATTTTTATGATGCTGAAGATTTTGGCTCCTCCATAAATCCTTTTAGATAGATGGTGATTTGATTGACAGTTAAAGGCTTTCCAGCTTAAACAAGCCATCAATACAGTAAAGACAGCATAATGTCGTTCACTGTGAAGAAATTGTTGGAGGAAATTATATACATGGAAGATCTAAAAATGGCCTCTCTTAAATTCTCAGAGACAGTTCTGGAAGTGTTCTTTCTTTGTAGACTTTTCCGCTTTTAAGATGAGATACAATGATAAACATCTCTTCCTAATAAAGAACAAGGTATACTTTCTATTGAGGTATTGTGTAAGAGGGTGAGATTTTGATTCCCTAATGTCTGTAGGCATCTATTTTCAAATTTTCTTTTAAAAAAATCAAGAAAGTTAGAGCTTATCCATTATGAACAAGTTCAATAAAAGGCAGTCCATTAAGATTCTTTGGAACCGCTGGCTTTCATAAAATTTGTTTTTGAATTGAGAACTTTATTGATCTCTCTTCAAAATGAAAAGCCTTCAAGTTGCATTAAAATGTCCTGTTATCTATTAATATTCACAAATTTATTTACATTTTTTATAAATATATTTAGCAAGCTTAATTTAAATAATTTAAAATAATTTTGGGAGTCCAGTTTTAATGATGGGATTGTTTGGGTATATTTCAATCCAATAGTCTAACAGTTTCAAGCCGTTTAAATATTTTGTCATTCTACTCAAGATTCTATTTTTGCAAACTGATATTGATGTTGGTTTTGAAAGGTGTTTGTGAAATTCCATCTTCTTTCCACTGATGCAAACCTAAATTATTGAATTATTTAGATATGAAAAGTATCCTCTCCTAGCGATGTTTAAAAAGCAGTTTGTGGGGAGGGCACAGAAAAACCTACAATGTAAAGATTATGCAAAGATTTCTAGATTGTTAAGAAGCATATGGGATAAAATATGTTTCAAATACTACAGAGGTTTCTTTACTGATATTTGCTGAATAGAACAAATTCTGTACAATATACAGTGCCTTTAGGGAGCTGCAGAACCTAGGTATGTGAGAATGAGTTTCTTTAGGCCTGTGTTGTTAAGGACTATTTCTATAAAAGAAGAGAGAGAATGTTGCTGGTTTTTTGATGCTGCTGTTTGAACGTCTCCAAAATTTTCTGAAGTCCTGATACTGTGTAAATTCATAGGCTGTGATTTTTTCCCCACTTGTTGCTACAAAATCAAAATTGTTCATTGTTTGTACCTTGTTTATCCAGATATTAATCTGATGTTAAGAAACTAGTTTTAAGATGCAAATTGCTAGGTAAGAGAAGTAGGTAACATGTTCCTTTGTGAGTTACTTAGTCCTTTTCTAATGTCCATTATTCACCTTTGTGCAAGCGAGAGCTTACCTGGAGAGCCATCAGCAGGCTRTGTAACACCAAATTGAGCCCCTTGTGTGCAGCTCTAGCAGCTGGAGGCCGTGTTTGTACTCAATCTTTTCACATAAAATGAGCCTGCAGTAGGGCACCAGTTGCAGCTTTTGCATTGTTTGCTGTGTTTAGCCCATTTGCTTAAACGTCCTGAAAGGCATCAGTGTTAAGAAGTGACATATAGGAGCAGTCTAGCTGAGTCGCTCGGCACTGTTGTTACTGCGGTCTTCTGACATGCCTTATCTGTGGTAGGAGGGATCTCTTGAAAGGACATTATTCCACTAAACAGCTGGCGTATTTTACTCTGTCCTTATAAGGGCTTAGCATCTGCAGCTGCAACTTTGATGTGCTCATGCTTAGCATTACGTGCAATCACTTGATGAAATTCCTGAGGTACTGAGTCCGTGATTCCCATCTGTGTTCCTGAGTCTGGGAGCTTCTGACTAATTAGACAATCTTCTCTGTATGCTGTAGGAAACAATTCCCTTCTGGCTGTAGAAAAAGGAGTTGAGTTGGAATATAGGATTGCATAATTTTTTTCATCTTTAACCACAGATTCCCATGAAAGCTATTGCACTTCCTCTGAAGATACCTGCTCTGGGCATTTGTTTTCCACAGTCACTAGAAATATTCACCCATACACAGTCCAGAAACCCAGTTATTATGGAAGCGAGAAAAAGTTGCATCCCTGAGGGAACAGCACAGTCTCTAGATTCCTATCATTTACCCTGAGGGGTAAAAAAAGATGTGATACTATGGACCTGAGTTGACCACCTGAGCTGATACCACTGTGTCAGCTCCTCCTGCCCATGCTATGGGAAAAAAGCATCACAACTATGTATGCCTGTTCAAAAGGACTGAAACTAAAACCTATTTTCTATGTGCCAGTGCTTACAGTCTCCACCTCCTGGCCTGCAGTTGTATATTGAGGCAGAAATCTCATGAAGAGACTTCAGGCTCTAGGTGATGCAAGTACTTGTTGTGCAACTTGAGCATCTTTTTCAGACAGAGGCTRACAGAGGGATCTTTCAACAAATTCTAGACAAGCCCGGGAACTGTCTTTCCGAGTGTGCCAGCTCTTTGTACTATATAAAGTGCTTATCAGAAGATCCTTTTACGTACCTTCCTCCAGTGACAGACTCTCTCTGTCATCAGATTTAGCAGCTTGCTGAGGAATGGTGG
The DNA here is from genome assembly GCA_003342815.1 of Eudromia elegans. Classification (NCBI taxonomy): domain Eukaryota; kingdom Metazoa; phylum Chordata; class Aves; order Tinamiformes; family Tinamidae; genus Eudromia; species Eudromia elegans. Next base: position 2,565,485 of record PTEX01000004.1, on the reverse strand, counting down.
TGTTGACCTTGTTTACTGAGGTAAGCCTGGGCTTTTTCTGTGATTTCAAAGGTCTAAGGACAAATCCTCTGTTGGCCAGGTCTTGCTGGGATCCATCAACTGGCCTGCTCGGACAGCATGTGCGTTACTGCCTAGTGAGGAAAGAGGGTGATAACTGAGTGACTTGGGGGTTCTCCCACAGTTTTCTACTCCACTTCCTGCTCTGGAAGTGGCTGTAGATTTGCCAAACATGCTGAAGTGGTTAAGTGTACCAGCTCCTAAAGAAGCTGAAGGGGAGGAGGGTTTTTTGCCTGATGRGTTTTCAAAGGGAGCCGAGACTTTGAAGTTTTGTTTTAGCAGCTGCCAGGTATGTTGCCTCAGCCCTGTGCAGCATTTCTGCCCCYAGCCGTCATGTGTTGCGTTCTTCTTTATGGATGTCAAGATGGAGAGAAGGAAATAGGAGAAAAGCATTTAAACCAGGAGTGTGGGCAGTAGCCATAGCTCTATTGTATTGGGGTTTCTTTGGGTTGTAGTACCTCATGCCACATGTCAGTGAAGCACCTTGCGCTTTCTTTGGCCTGTTGATTAGTTTGCTTCACTCCTCTTTCCTTTGCCTTTCTAATTACTGCCCAGCTATCTTCTGCATTATTGCCCCTCCTAAAAYAATAATGATTTAATCTTCTGTGCTGTTATGGCCACGTAGAGTAGGTAGAGATTTGCAACCATGAAACCCTGGAACTCCTTGCTAGAACTAGAGGGGCCAGATCATTTTCCCACAGGACGGAGATAAATGGGATGTAGAGAAATGAAAGGCTAGTCCAAGACCTCGCGTACCATCTCTGTAGTTGGCAGGGTACGTCTCCTTTCCTAACAACCCTCTGCCACAAAGGGCATGTGGTAACACAGTTTATTTCACTGAAATTAAGCTCCTGCATGTTCCYTCTGTGGCTTTTCGTACTGAAATGTTGGTTTACTGAAAATGCTTTAGGCTCAKGCCTGTTCTCTTCTGGAGATGAAAAGGTAGATAGATCCCAACAGGAGATTAGAATTTTTGGAAGATCAGGAGTGGAGTGGGGACTGTTTTCTGCATAGCTTAAAACAAAGGAGCAGCAAGAAAGCCAAAACTGTCATAAACTGGAATACTTTTCTGGCAAGGGAGCACACTTCTGTGGTATTAATATTGGAGGACAAGGTGCCAGAAAATAGGGAGATTCTTGCTATGCAGTATTTGAAGAACTTGATTTTTTCAGGTGAGCCTCTATAAAAATAAAAGTCTTTCTTTCCCTCAGTGCATTGCAATAGAGTCCGTTGTGTCATCACCAGTTCCTGGTACCACTGGCAGCAGTGAGGGGCGGGTGCGTAGGAAGTTTCTGGAAGAGAGTGGGATATCCCCTRCAGTATCCCCTATAGATTTTTCTAAAATATATTCTTTTTCAGTATTAAAACTTGAAAATATGCAAATCAAAACTGAATCTACTATTCAGTTCTGAAGTTATTTTTTGGAGATGAATCTTAGCTAATACTGACCTACAATAAATTTGTAAATATGTCCTAGGTCTATGTATTCTTGTGAGATATATATATATATATATCTCCAGTGTGTTCTTGGGTCAGATTTTTTTTTTTTTTCCTGAAAAGGATTTTTCTGTAAATAGGGTGTCTCTGAAGGATTCTGGAAGGAACACTGTGGACTTGAGAAGTTCTGTCAGATTTAGCTTGAAAAGCGCATTGCTTAGAGTTTGTGCTGCCTTGGTTAAATAAACACAAGCAGCAAAATCTCTTCCATTAGCTCTGAGGAAGGGGCGGGGGGCAGGGAGGGAGGGGAAATAGCACCTACCTTTTACAGCRATGTTGTGTGAGCATCATGGAACTTGCAGGGGTTCCAGAAAAGCTTCCAACTGTAAAATAACTAGCAGCACAACCCTGGGATTACTTTGGCATGGCCAGGGAGCCATGCTGTTCTTAGGATGGCTGCAAATTTGTGCCGGTGTCATGGTTTGTGTCTTGCCATTCTCTGGTGTCCGTATCATTAGTGCAGTGTGTGTRATGGGATGGTGTCTGCTAAGCAGCGTGTACAGAGTCCTGGGTGTGTTTGTGCAGTAGGTGATGCCCGGGCAGTTATTCTCTTTGACTGAGGAACTGGGAGTGCAGCCACCCCCACTGAATATTCTTTAATCCCTTGGGAGCGTGTGCTGATGCAGACCTTGCCAGTGCCCCTTCCTACTCTGTTGTTAAGGGTTCAGGGAACCACAGCAGGTGAGTGTATCTTTGTACAAGAAGTGGAGATGATAATTTTCTCCCTTAGTTTCAGCTTAATAAAACTGCAAAGAGAATATGAGGGGAAAATTTTTTGGGAAAAAAGTTTTGCTAACAGGTGAGAGATCACTCCCAGATAAATATACTCTGTATGTGGTCAGGCTTTGTTATCCTACATTAAAAAAAAAATCAAGGTTGGAATATGGGGAAAATGAGTGCTAGAGATGCCTCTTTGGCCAGCAGGCAGGCTCCATCAGGTTTAGGAGACTGTGTAAGTCAATATTCTTTTCAGTGGRAAATTCCCTTATCTTCATTGCATTGAAGCTAGGCTGAAAATTTTCCRTTATTTAAGGGAAGAAGTCTCTTGAGATCCTTTACTCTGGCCTTATATAAATATATATATTTATGTATATATATTATATATATATTATTTTATATATATATATTCCTCATTGTTTGAGGAATTATCCAAAGTCAAGAAGGTGTTAACCACAAGCACACAGCCTCACAGCAAGGAGAACAACCTTGRATTCTTGCTTTTATATTTATGTCTCATTTTACTCTGTTTCAGCAGCAAGTTGCTGAACAACTTCAGCTGTGTTACTGAATGGTGCCAGAGCTGCATCTTGTTTGCTCTATAATACTGTTCTGCCTCTTTCTCTAGAACCCTTCTCTAGTATCACTGATGCCCAACTTAAACTACCTTTCCGATGAGACTTCCCACAAGCCTTAATTAGAGGTATTTGCAGATCTTTGCTCTTGGAGCMCATAACAGCTTCTGGGCCTTCCCTTTAGGTTTACAGAATATGAGTGCAGACTTGTTGCTGTTTGTGTGGAGTTCTGTTATCTGGCTATGATTCTTGGCCTCAGACTTTATAGGCATGAAGTCAGGGAACTGTACAGTTCAGCAGGCTTCATCCCCCACAAACAGACCATCTACACTGCCAGATTTATCAAGTCTTCTCCAAAAGACCCTCAGCAGGATGGACCCTCCGTGTACTGTGTAACAAGATGACAGGGGTACAAGATGTCAAGTTCATGAACTTCACTGCAGATTAGAGACTTGTCATGTTCTTTGAGTTTTTTCTCAGTACTTGATGTTTAATAATAAGACAACAAAACAGTTGATTAGGAGCACTGTAGCATCTCTAATCCACTGTCATATGACAACCAAAAGTCATTTTCAGGTGGAATCCTGGGCAGCACAACCATAGATGAACCCTTTAAGCTCCTGAAATCCCTGTAGTGTAATGTCATCTTGTCCTGAGTCTTTTAGGAGGTCTGATGATGGCTCAGAAGGGCATTCAGCTCTGCAGGGTATTTCTGCTTTAAGGAGGAGCAGAGAGATTTGAATTTGCTCCCTGATCTCATGAATCCCAGCCCAACCAAAGTCAACAGGCTGATGTTTGTTTGTTTGTTTATTCTTTTCAAGTGCTCTAGATTTCACCAGTTTAGCCCAACTGTAACTTTTCACTTGCCTCGTGAGATTTGAGTAAGGGCCTCAAGCTGCTGTCTTCTGTCCCCATTCTTTTCTTCAGTGGGATCRCTCTGTTGCTGCCTTAGCAAATGCGGCAAGGGGCACAGCATTCTGGGAAGGCCTGCACAGGAGGAAACTTGATGGAAAATATGAAGGAGAAAAAAATGTTTTTGATGGACTTTTAATATAAAAAGAGGGGAAAAAAAAAGAAAAAGAAAAGGGGGAGGGGRAGATTTAGTCACTATAATAGGAACCAAATGTTGGCTGGGACAGCAGCTGCACTCTCACTCTCCCTGTAAACTGTGCGAGCGGCTTTTCAAAGGAGGCATTGCAGGGTGCAGGGCTAACTTACTGGTCCTGACTTAACCCCTGCCTCTCCGGAAGCAGGCAGGGGATATGGATTTACACAAAGGTGGCAGATCAGTGACTTTTACTACAGACCCAGTCAAAAGCATATTCTAAACAGATAGTGATATCTATTTATTATGCTTTCATMTTCATATGATACTGTTGCTATCATTTCTAAAATACAAAATCTGCTCGGATAAAACACTGATAAATGTACATCAGGGAATGGGGAGAGCCACCCAGTTTGTATTTTTTTTTTCTCCAGTAGACTTGCCTATGTTGATAGGCACAAAGTTAAAAGAAACTTTGTCACATTTTTGTATTAATTCACGTGATCCATGCTAGATTTTACCAAGACACCTGTGTAGTGAAGAGGACCTTTCCCATCTCTGTAAGGGTGCAATATTGAGCTGCAGCTAGTGGTACTTCAGATTCTGTGGAATGGRTATATACATGGAGAGACTCTGCCTGGACTAGGAAAAGAAGTCAAATTTAAGATATTTAAGATGGAGCTTACCATGCTGTCTAAGCTGATTACTTACTGAAATCAAAGCAAGACTAGACAGTACAGTGAGGTAGCCTCATTCAGAGTCCATGCATTTTGTCTGAGCTTCACATTTACTTAATGCATTAAAATTGACAAGGTGGTAGTGGGGGAGGGGACAGCTCAGGCGATTGCGTGTCAGATTTAAGTAGGTAATCTTCCCTGAGCCCCGTTATGAGGGCAGCAATGATAGCAGACTTCTCTTTCAGCTGTATTAATATTATGATAGATATGTCTTTCCATTAAAATGTTTTTGCAGGCTTGCTTTGTGTTTGCAGGTATGGAAGCATGTGCAAGAAAGTAGAGCCCAGAACTGCATCCCATTCAGCTAAGCTCGTCCCAGTGTTCGCACTAGTTGAGGACAGAAAGGTTGTGGGATCTTGTTAATGTGGGTCACGTGGAGGAGTGAAGTTCAGCTGCCTTCTCAGCTTCTGTAGTGACCTGATGAGCAGCACTAGGATGGAGGCATTGAACTTCCCAGCCAGCTGGCTGCTAGTTTTCCTCTTGATTCAGTCTCTGTACAAGTGAATTTCAAAGCTGTCCTGTGWAAGAAGAAGAATAAAACAGTGCAACTTACCTGCCAAGTATTTCCTAGATCAGAGAAGCTTGCAGTATTTTGTTTGTGGCACAGAGCCAAGGATGCTACTAGGGGCCCAACAAAAATTGGCTCCCCTGAAGAGCAAATATTTCATTTCATTTATGAAGGCTGCCAGGTTTAGTGCTCCTAGGGAAAAAATAGATTGATAATGCCAGCTACGTCCAGGAAYTGTTAGGTAGATTATGGAGTACAGCAGGGGAAACCTCGCAACCTGCTAGTGCTCTGCAGGTCTTGATACGCCTCGTTTTTAACCTGCTCTACTCCTGGCTCTGCCTGGATATGGAGACCCAGGTCCTGAGAAGTACTTAATTCCTGATTTTCGGCAGTAAATAGGCACTACTTTGCATTGTTGTAAGAAAAGCACTTTTTGCTCCAAAACCCTGATATKTGATGGTAGGAAAAGAAGCAGGAATAGCTTCCAGAAGCCAAGATGAAAGCGAGAAATTAGCAGCACATACCTGGAGAAGGAAGAAAAAAATAAAGCCAATGAACTTGGATAGTGCTTGTAGAATAAAGTAAATGGGCAAGGATGCAGTGGGTTCTGCCCMTATAGCTATTGTACATCCACATCTGGAATAGTATGTACAGTTTGGGGCACCCTGCTAGGGTCTCCTGTTCTGGAGAAACTGGAAACTGGAGAAAATTCAGAAAAAAAGTGGCAGGTAGTCAGAGTTAAAAAGGGACTGAGTTTAGGGAAAAAGTGAAGGGTTAGATAGGCTCTAAGGGGACAGAAGTCTAGTGGTGGAGATTTAAACTCAAAGGAAACGTCAGGTAGTAAAAATGGAATAAAATATAGGTTTAGTTTGGAATCCCGGGGAAATTTCTGGGCACCGAACACGTGCCTGCCTGTGGAGTTGTGCACCTGGAATGCACAGACTGCACCGGCCACTAGAACATGGGCCGGTCCTGCACCACAAGGAGGTGAACTGGATGCTTTTGCCGGCATCTCTGTTCTTGAATAGAATTCTTGTAAGGACATCAAGTTTGTCAGTTGAAGAGAGGAATTGTGAGAATAGCAGAAAGGGACTCCTGACATTTGCTAGTAATTAAGCATATTAGAATGTCCTGGGATGCTTGAAATGTGCCTCTGGTAGCTATTACAATTAACCTGTGAATGGATGTGGGTCTGGCAGCTGTAGTTAAATCTGCAGACCCACTTGCGTTCTTTCCCTACACCAGTGAGTGTCACGTAGACCCAAGGCTTTTCCTATGGTCTTTGTGCATCTTCTAATGTGTCTAATGGYACAAAGAAACTCACTGTTCTCTCACCTCTTGTGTAGGTGTAAAAGTAGCTTGAGCTGTTGGGAAAGTGGGGAGGAGAGGAACTGAGACGCAGACTGTTACAAGTGGCCTGCAGCTGTGTCTTGTCGCTGCAAAGGAGAATTTTGATTGATGGAGTCCTGCCTCTYTGCAGCACTTTCACCATGGGAGACTCTGTTTGTCGCTTTGAACTGGGTTTGAACCCAATTGCGGCTCCGCATGTTTGGTGTGCCAGTGCAGCCTCCACAGACTGCTCGTTAACTTTAAAAGCTTTTCCTTGACTTCTCTTGCAGAGTTTGAAAGCAGATTGCAAGGCAGGTGATGGCATCCTGGTTTTATATACGCCAGATGCTTCCTGYCTCTTTACTGTCTTTATGTACCTGTGCTGTTGAGGGTTCTGGACAGCTCCCTGGGCTGCAGAAGACGTCTGAAGTCCCAGGCATGGCTCATTTAGGAATACAGAAGTGCTTCATTCTTTCCTGAGTGTTGGAAACCACCTTTCTTTACTTGCTGCTGGGTACTTTAGGGGTTTGCATGTTGTGGCAGTAAGGTTTACAGTAAAGTTTACCATAATACAGACTCTTATTCACTAGGCTAAACCAACGGCACTTTTTCTTAGACGTTCCTGATAACAGGCCAGGGGGAAACTGTTCTCAAAGACTTGTTGCTCTGTTTTTCACTTCTTAATTTATTGCTTTTGAAGCTGAGGGGAGGGAAAGAAGGAGAAAAGACAAAGCAGGGCCTTGAGGCAAGTGGCACAGTGAGAGGCCCGGCAATCCCGCACCCCAGCGAGGCCCCCAGCATCCTGGGTTGCGTCCCACTCTGTTTATCGTTTCTCCATAGCCAGCCCCATCCTAGGGCCTATTGTTAGGGATGGAAGAAGCATGTGGTGTGCCAAAGAAAATGTTCTCTGTTTTTCTGAGTGCCTGAACATAAGTCAGCAGGATGCTGGGAGCTGCCACACTAGACAGAACTGCAGTGCCAACTGCTTTCTAGCATCTCATGCCCATGATGGCTTTATTCTGAAAGYTTCCTGGACTTCTCCCATCACCTGGTTGCCTYKTGGGMCTGAGATTGTCTYGCATTCCGTGGCAAGGTGGAATCAYTGACTTCTAAATGCTTTGGGCTTCCTTGTTGCCAGCAAAGGCTCTTGTTCTTCTGTAGCTCCAGACTTTACAGGAAAGGATGTCAACTTTTTTCATTGTCAGCTTGTTTCTGCATCTGAAAGGATTTTTTTTTTTTTCAGTTTGCTAGACCTAAAACTATATAGTCTCCCACTGTGATCCTACCAGTTGTCACAAGCTTAGCRGCGTTAAACATAGAGGAGTATTTTTCAAGTAAATCTAAGCTCCATTTTCTTAAGTAATTTGATTCTAATTTGCATTGCCTTTCAGTGGGATGTAGGCACTCTTCAAATGTTTCAGAAATTCACRCATGGTAAGTGATACACAGGGAGCACCGGGTGACTTTGTGAATTGCTGTTGTTGCCTGGCATGCAGCAGTTGGTATCAAGCTGAGTGCCCARTTGTGTCATTGAAAGAAATCTTCAATCAAAGTAGAAATGAAAGCCCTATATATAGTGTTTATGGTACTTAAAAATCGTTAATTGTTTTTTGAGAACTTTTGACATTTTATACACAATTTAAATCCAAATTCTCGATTGAGAAATAACACCCTGAATTTTATCCTGAATCCCCCCTATTCCTGTGTTATACTCCTCCCTTCTTATTTCCCTGTAGTTTCAATCGGGTAAAGAGTTTTCTTCATGCTATCTTCTCCTGTTGTCTCTTATCCTCTCAGATTCATCTCAGTGATGGCTGTGTTGGAAGAAGACCCTGTCTTGTCAGAGGTGGACAAGACACCTTTGGAGTGGTGGGCACTAGGAGAAACGCAGGCCGCCCCGGTGTCACTTGTACTGAGGGGGCCGACTGTGCAGCGGGTGGTTCTTAGTAACCTCAAGTTTCTCAGAGGATGGTGTCCAGCCATTCTCTGCAGTTTCTGTCTTAAGTATCCATTTGAAGTGGGCACAGAAGACCAGCTCTCCTTTCTCATAAGAGCTCATCGCCAAGTCTTTTGCATACAGGGGCTGGATTGCACGCAGCCTTTTAGGCTGTGGTCAGTGAGCAGACCTCTAATATTAGTTCCTAGCACACGTGTTGATAGTTGACTGCGTAAAGGTTGCTTGCATCAGAAGAGAGCTAAATGAGTTGGATATGAGGTCTTCTTAGAGAGCCAAAGCGTGAAAGGGAATTCGGAAGCAAGAACATGGAGTGTGGTGTGTGGTGTTATAGCACTTTTAGGCTGGGTTGGGATCATAATAGCATGGAGATCTGCTGGAATTGCTCTTGGAGACAAACCTGTACCTTCTGTGATGCAAAGAAAAAAAAAAGCACTGAGCTCTTAGCCTGTCAGTGAAGAGGAAGGGGGAGTTCTGGCCCAGGCTTTATGAAAATTACAGTTCAAAGAAAGAAACACAGTGGATTTCCTGCCAGGAGTACTGAGTAGCCCTAAGAGCTGCTGGAAGGATGGAATATTGCTTACAAAGGATGGGCCTTAATGCCAAGGCTGAGATTTCCTGCGCRTACTGAAGGCCTGAATCCTGGCCAGGCCTCTAAACTAAGCAACCCATAAATAATCCTGAGCAACCCTGAGCTGTGAGAAGATTGCTCACAACTAGCCTGGCTGACAGAGTGAAACCCTGTCTCTTCTGGTGGCGCTGGCAGGGGKGTGTGTGCCCATGTGCATCCATACCTGTGTCTATGGCCTGTCCTTGGGGACAAATGGGTGTGCAGGCAGCAATGCTTTGCTGAAAAGCAGCAGCTCTGTGAGCRGTTATTCTGAGGAAGACTCATCTCCATTGTGGATATGGGGCCTTTCTGGTGATTTTTGAYTTTCTCTAAAAAGGTGACAAAGCTTTTCTCCCAGTTTATATAGTTTTTCTACTATGTGAGCTCTGTAATATCTATTAAGTACCTTTTATTTCCCAAGCAGCCTTTTCCCAGGCTTCATTACTGTGCTGAGCTTGTTGTAGAATTCCTTAACAGGTTTAGGAAGAGCCCAAACGTGCTGCCATGCTTTGATTAAATCAGCTAACAGGAAGAGGCTGAGAATAGGAGCTGCACCATGAAATAAGTGTGTGAGTGTGGCGATTATACTGAGAACTGGAGCATGTTGCTGGCAGCAATATATGGAGTCTCAGACCTAAACTTTTTTTTTTTTTTTTTTGGTACCTAGGTACAAAAAAAGCCTTAAATGCAACAGCAGCTCCTAGGCAACATGCTGGATGCTGACTGCAAAGTTGTGGATAAAATATCTCTCTTTGAAATTAATCCTATGGTTTGTAAATATACAGGCTTTCTGTTGTCAGATATTTAATGCTCATAAGAAGCTGAATGTAGGTACAATGAAATTGTATTGATTTCCATCCTCTGGAAGCAAAAGCCATGAAAGCTGATGGAAATATACTCAGTCCTGAAGGATTTTGCGGGCCACACAAGAACAATCTACTAGGGCAAGCAACAGTATTTTAAATATGGCAACTAGAAGAAGTGCTGTTGTGCTGTTGTCTTACGTGCAGTGTGGAAACTGCAGGACATTGCATACAAAATTGTCTGCTATGGAAGAACGTTAGCCAAAGGTCATTGTGATTTTTTTTGTTTTTAACTTAATCTCTCCTATAGATTTGATGTTATCATTTCCATGGTGTTTTCCTGGTTGATTTAAAGTAAATTTAACTGGATAATATTCTATTCTGAAATTCTTACTGGTTTAATCAGAAGAAGTAGGTTAAAGCTTAGAAATCAAAAGCAAGTTTTTGAGAACCCATTGAAACAGACAAATGCTGGATCAAAGCAGCAATCCACAAGCACTTAAAAAAAAAATTAGACCATAAGTCTTCAATTTCTGTATTTCTATAATAGTAAATCATATGCTGGATATCTCAAAGCAAAAGAAATAAGGATCAAGACAATAATCCTGAAGTTTTGTCATTAAGCAAGTGGTCTTTACCTTGCTAGAGACTGTAGTCGCTGTGTCATCTCCATGGCACACAGCCAGTTTGGCTATAGTCACGACCTGCTTCCGTGGAGATTTCAATTGCATCAACTTCATCTCTTCCATTTTTTATTGACTTCTATATTTTAGAGTGGCCCACTCCAGCTTCCCAAGCATCCTTTTGGATCAAAGGATAGAATTTATGCATTGTAGGTTCAGAATTGGAACAGAGTTGGAACAAGCTGCAATCTTGCAGCTTGACTGCTTGCCTTAAAGACTGCTTGCCTGAATTCCCCAGCTTCTGCAGGTCTCTGATGTCCAGAACAGTACTGGTTGTATTAGGTCAAACCAGGGGTCTATCTGGTTCAGCAGGCTCAGAAGCCCATAGAAGCTGCTGAAGGAAGAGTAGTAGGTGATGATACGGGATGCTCCTGCTTCCCTAGTACTTGCCAGTTCTCGGCAATCTGCAGCTCAGTGACGTTCTGGCCGAGAGGCATTTTCCTGGTGTGTGAATAGTGTTTAGTGGCTTTTACTTCCATGAGTTTATCTAATAGTTTTTGAACCTCTGTAGATTTTTGGCTTCCTTAGCTTCCTGTGTTAATAAGGCATCCACAGTTTAATTATGTGTTAGGAGAAGTAGTACCTCCTTTTGTTTGCTTTAACCTGTCCACCTGATGATTTCATCTGTTCTTGCCTTCCTCTTCTATCTTCAGTGACAGTGAGTAATTGTTGCCTATTCTCCCTTTCCCGGAAGTTCATGATTTTGTAGGTATTTCATACTTCCTTTCAGTTGTATCTTTCAAGCTGTAGAGTCCTTATTTATTCATTCATCAGTATACAAGATACTGCATTCCTTTGATCATCTTGTACAGCATTTCTTTGTACTTTTTCCAGTCTTACTGTATGCTTTTGGGGATGAAAGAGGGCACGAGGATAGAAGTAGGTTCAGTATGAAAAAGATGGATGTAATTTGGTTCTATGTGGTAGCAGAATAGTGTTCTCAGTTTTGTTCTGTATTCCTCTCCTAATAATTCTGAACACTTACTGTCTGATTGTAATTTGCTGATATGCTTTTTACCTGTCTGGCCTTACTGAGAGGACCTGGCCTTACTGAGAGGATTACAGAGACTGTGGCTGCTTCACACGCTGGCAGAGATGTCTAGGTAGCTCTAGTGTCTGAAGGGCAATGGAATCGGAATGTGTGCAATGGAAGGGGCACTGATTTTTCTTGGGATAGGGGTAGTGCCCACACAACAGCAACCTGATGATAACCCCTGCAGTGAGCAAGAGGAGCGTTGGAGAGGAGGCAGCTAGGGGTTGTTTTGGAGATTCCTTTTGCTTTGTTGTGTCTGTCTTTTAACGTATTCTTTTTGTGGCATTCTGTGCCCAGTAGGAAACAATGCTGGAAAGCCAATAACACACACATCTTTCTTGCACCCATGAAGAACTGAGCAATTGCAGATAAAACTCCAACAGGAGACACCCTTGATCCCACCACCTTGGGGAAGGTTATAAAAGTACGTCATGGATATAACCACTGTAGAGTTTCCCTGTGCTCATTTCTCTTGAGAGAGATTGGGAAATACTGTAATAGAATGAAGAGAAAAAGAGCATCTAAGGGAGTTTTAAAAATGAGGATGTATGAGGAGATACTGAGGAACCCTGGAGAACAGAGGCTGTCTATATATTTAAGCTTCACAGTAGCATTTACAGACATTGAACAGTGTTAGAGAGCAATCATGCAATGAAGCAGTAAGAAAAGATGTTGGCCCTCAAAAGACGACGGAAAGGGAATAGCAGGTTCAGAAGAGGGAAGCAGCTCTCCCAAAGTTAACCACAGAACGTGATTCAGAGGCTTGGGTTTCCAGGCCTGAGCACAACTTGCAATATTGCAGTTTTGCAAGCACTGGTGAAAGGAAAAAAAATGAATCAGAAAAGCAGCAAAAGATGAGGTAGCAAAAGGGAGTGAAGAGCAAGAGTCATTTATCCAGCTTTCCCTGTGGAGTGGAAGCAGAGGACTGAGGAAGCATGAGTGGCATCACTTGCACAAACACATCAAGAAATGACTGCCTACCCCTGATGTCCCACAGGCAGTAAAGGAGGAGTGATGCTCCAAGCAGTAGGAGTCCCCAGGGAAGCTTGATGGAGGTGTTAGAGGTTGAACTCCTTTTCTGATGGTCTTTTTTTGTTCCTCAGATGGGCTAAGAGCCTGAGGAGGAAAAGGACACTGGTAATTTAGAGTCCTTGCCCTCAAGTTTCTTTGAAAGGGACATATTTGGCCATGCTAGGGGATAATACATAGGGATGGCAGAGTTGTTTGGGTTTCATTTCAAACATCCTTTAGGTGACCCCATTTTAACAGATTGCTCTGACAGTGAAGATTAAAGGGGAGGCAGTAACACACTGGGGGGAAGCAGTGATACATTCAAAGATGTGAGTTGCGATAGGATCTCGGGTGAGACTTGGGTAAATCCCTTGCCAAAAACATGGTGTACGCTTTGCATCATGGCCTAAAACAGAAGCACAAAGTGTCTCTTACATGCCAGACAGTTATGACAGGCACCGAGAATACAAGGGGAGTCTGCACGAGGAACCCCATGGAAATGTTTGGAAAGGGTTGCTGGGAGAATCGTGGCACAGCTCAGAAGGGGCTTGGGAAGCGCAGGCACTGRGGCTTGAAGTTTCTATTAGTCAGTGTCCGGATTCAGTGGGCCACATGGCATCCTGTCTTTTGAGCACAGGGCGTGTCTGTTGCTGGGACACTGTAGCCTCTGCAGGCCACCTCGTGGCCCTGTCACTCTGCCACCTGCTCCATGCAAAGCCCCTAGGCCCTGTGCAGACGTGTGTTGTAGCTGCCTTCTGGCCCAGGCTTACAAACTTCAAAGCAAGCCAGTGAACTCCTGTTGGCTCTTATCATATTGCAGGCCACAGCTGAAGTACCACCATGTATGACTGTGTTGTAAGACCTCCTGCCTCTCTGCAGGAAGCTTTTGCCAGCCTGAGACAGGCTTACATTATGCAAATGATGAAAGAAATGAACCCATGTTCAGTCCCTTCAGGTCTTTTGATATGTAGTTGTGTGGAAGCAATACCTGCCCTAACCGCAACCTGCCCCTACCAGTCTTGGAGTGTTACACAACACGTCTGTCTTTTATTCCGCCCTCACTGCAGCATATGTATGCTAGGTATAAGCCTTATGTGTTGCCATATTAACAAAATGTCTTTGAACACAAACAAACACCTGTCTCCCTAATGATGGGATTCTTTACCTCTTCTTCTACGTCAGATCTGGCTGTCTTCAGAGTTAAGCAGTCACAGACCTCCTTTTAGTTGGGAGTTTTATCTCTCTTTTCTCTTTTATTCTCACTCAAGCATGAAGTTATGACTGGTAATACAGTCCTAATCCAGAATTCAAGAGAATCTTTAGCAAGGTCACCAGTTGCACATGGCACCTGTGAAAAGTTTTGCATTCATTAGAGGCTACTTAATACAAATTTCTACCTGACTAGTTAGTAAGGAATCTTTAGGAGGTGGCAGTGCTGTGTAAGCAAGAGGTCGTAATCGCAGAATAATGAAGATGTGATGGCTCTTCTTTTCTCAGGGCTCCGGAGAGTGATCATTTTTCCTGGGAAGGGGAGTTGGAGAACAGTGTTTACAAGATGACAGGGAATCAGCTGGCACATCCCAATTATCAGCTCCATTTTGCCATGCAGCAGCTCCAGCAGCAGAAGCTTCAGTCTCGACAGCTACTGGAACAAAGTCAAGTTCGGCACCAGGTAACTAAGCAGAATGCTGGCTGGGAGGTAGTGGTGCTGAGTCTTACAGGACCAACTCAGAGCCAACTCAGAGCCAAGTGGCATAGCTTTTGTGGAGGAAGCAACTCTTCCAGTGCATTATATCGACAGAATTAATACTGCATGCAGTGATTTTCGTCATGTTTTGATTCTGTGGTTGCCACTGGCCTCTATCGCTGTCAGCAGCATCCTCTGTTTGCCTAGTGGCAAGTTGCTGCCTTCTTTAATGCCCCAATTAGGGGCTGGTACTGGTGCATCCATTTATAGTGCTTCAGACATCATTATGACTCTCTATAGACTCCAATATTCTGTGTCAGTTCATCCTGTTACTCCTGCATTTAACTGAGTTTTTCTCAGATAATGCCTTCACTTGGATTGTGTGGTCTCAATATGAGGTCTTGAAATTGTGTTGGCAGCTGTGTCCTGTGTCCATCCATGGCAAAAAGACACCATCAGGTCTTTATCTGGTCCAACTTGTCCTCCTGAGTGTCTTCAAGGGCAGTCATCAAAGGAGCAATATTTAAATCAAATAGGAGAATCTTAATCTTCCTTTTGAAGAAATGTGTTAATTTCTTTCGAGAGTCCTAAGTGTGCAGGCAATGTGGCCATTGATCCTGATCCCAGGTGCAAGCCTTCCCTGCAACCTTGAAAATCTTCTCAAGGCCTCCTGTACCTTTTGCTATTGCTGGTTTAAGATCTTTCACTGCTTGCACTGAGCTATCTGATAGATGTACAGCTCCTTGTTGTAACTGCAAGGAGAAAAGATGATATGAATATCCAAGAGCTAGAGGAAATAGGAAAATGGATTTGTGTTCGAGATGACAATAATGAACTACTGTGTCTGGAATACCATTTGCACCCTGTGTGGGGAATCTTCCAAAGTCAGAACAAGCTCATTGATGCAGTCATTACCTTTCTTACTATGGAGAAGGAAATGAGCTGGGGTTTTTTTTTGTTGTTGTTTTGTTTTCTGATGGCCTGAAGGCTTTCCTGTTAAAGGGAAGTCTTCACATGAATAAATTTCTGCTCAAGAGAGATTGATCTGCATTAGGAGGGACCTATTAGCTGTGCAATTTGGCAGAGCTGGACTCCAGTAAAGCCAAGAGCAGAACTGACATGTAAAGATCTAAACACCCACTCTCTCTCCTGTGAAGCAGATSAGTCACTAGTCAGCCTCCACGAGAATGACTTACAGTCTAATTGCCCCCATCCTTTTTAAGAGAGTCTTTAGGGAGAGGCACTTCCACCTTTGCTGCTCACACTCCTTCTCTCAAATCCCTCACTCAGCCATGTGGTTTCCTTCTCCAGATTCCCCCACCTCCTGTCTGTTTGCTGCCCCTCTGAGCAGGAGGCCTTTCATCTCCATGCWAGGGGCTCAGGGTGGGCAGCAGAGGCTGCTTCTGAGCTCAGGAGAGGGCTGTGAGCTAGACTGCCTGTGAGGAGGCTGGAGCTGGCCGTGGAGCCTGACTGAGCCCTCTTCTAATTGCTGACATTGCGCTGATGTTATTCTTGGCCTGGGGCAGAGCCATTACTCAGGAGTTTCTGTTAAAGTGATTCTTTGTTAAAACTCCACTCACCCCCACAATATCCCCCTTCCCATTCTCCCTCCCCTTCTCCGTCAGAGCCAAGCAGGTCAGAGTTACAGCATTGAGGCTATTGCCATGCTGCAGGGCTGCGGCTGCTCTGAACTGCTCTGAGCAAAGAAAGATTTGCTGAACATGGATKCTGTCAAACTTTCTATAGTGCAAACCACATCTTAATGAAATGATTGTCTCTTATTCTCTCTTCCACTGGACTTTGGAGACAATCAAACCTCCCTTTCCAGTCACAAGTCCACTGATCCTTTCTTGCCCCTCCTGGCTGTTGCATCGTGATCATCCTCACCCATATATCCACAGGCCCCTTTCTAGTTTGCTGTCACTGATTGCTTCCTCGTGCTAGGGAGCCTTTCGCACTTCTGTGCCTTGACTTGCCTTCATGGGAACTGCATTCTTGCATGCTCTGTCCTGTATCCCCCTTCTAAATGTCTTTACTTCCATGCCATCTTTTCCTCATGGCCATCATCCTTCATCTTTTTCCCTCTTCTTCCTCCACCACTGTCAAGTTAGTTTCTCCTGGCCTGCAAGGCCTTAAGACATTTCCTGGGCAATGTCACTTAAGCCACCTATCTCCCATTGCATGACCACTCTCCCTTCTGTTCCTGTATTGAGATCTGTTCTCTCCTTTGGTGTCTTGTCAGTTACATTCAAGTCCCTCATCCTCACCCCACCTTCTGTTTTCCTAGCTCATTTCAGTTTCTGTTATGGAGTATCCTTGTGCCAGTGGCACTAACTACTTTTTTTGTAAAGTCTTCTGGGGAGGATATTGAAAGTGTTTCTAGTTTCATCAGGAAATAAAGGTGGAGCTAGAAGGTGAGTCTCAGTCTGTGCTCAGTAGAACTTGAGAATCTCAAATTCAGGGCTTCTCTTTTGTTGTCATCTCATTTTTTGTCTTCCTTTTCTCATACTTTCCCTTCCCTTTCTTATCTTCTATAGATGGTCATCTGTCAACATCTTTTCTGATACAGCATCGTGTTTTTTCCTGCTCTCTATCAGCAGCTTGTCATGGATGCTGGAAATGGGCAAAGTCTACTATGATTCTGGAAGTAAGATGCGTGGAAATGATACTKTTCAGAGTTTAACCTCAGATGGGTCTTTTATAAGAAACCAGCATTGCAGTGAAAAGGATTATAGTTTGCCCAGTCACGGCACTAACAGACTAGTCAGGACACGGTCAACAATTGTTACTCTGATCTAAGAAAGTGTATTGCACAGAGCCGAAGGAAAAACTGTATCTATCTTGACATTGCCTCTGTTTCYTCTATAACTTGAGCTCTGCAAAAGGAAGGCGATCTAGAAGGAGTTTTGGAGATTCTGTACTACTATCGCAGCCTGGCTATAAGAGAAAGAAATGTTAAGAGGAAAACAGGGACTTGATCGTAGTAAGGACTCTGTGGGTTTGGATTCACCCTTTTGAGTGGATCCTGGATTTCTTCCATGTCATCTTAACCAGAATTAAAGAACCGCTTAGCCAGAGGACTGCTCTGGAGCTTGTGAGGCCATCACAGTTTTAGTCTTGACTACTACCAGACAGTTATAGGACAATCAGAAAATTACCTCCTTGATGTGTGATCATTTTGACTGATTAATGCTGACCCACTGTATGAAATACTTGTACAAGCTTACTTCCGTCAACTGAAGAAGTATATCCCCAAAAGGGATATACTGAGTCTGTCACCACAGAGTCCGTCACTCTGTGGTGTGTCACAGTATCGTCGGTTTGGGGAATGCATGCATCTCTAAGCCCATACATTTCATGTTTATTTGAGGTYGTCTTATGGCATGGAAGGCAGGCTAGTTGGTTGTCAGTACTGGGATGCATTTATCAAGATGTCTGAAGGCACACCCTAGACATGACTTGATCATGCAGTGTGATAGATGCCCATTTTTTTTTTGTGATAGCTGGACTGATTCTCTGTATATGAATAGCATGTGAACAAGTGGCAAAAGTAGCATTATTAGTAGCACAGGCAAATGTGTCTGCCTGTATGTTAGCTGGTTCCATATGCTGGAGATGAGCTGGATGTGTTGTTGGAAAGCACAGGTAGAAGTTCCTAGCTGAGTATTTGTGTAATAGGAATACTCCTCCCAACCATGCAGGGGAGGTAAGTGATTATGAGAGCTTATTCCCTCTTCATTTGTGGTAGAACTCGCTCTTGGTTGAGCACTTTCCAGACTCTTAAGAATGATGATTCCTCCTCCAAGCATTTCACAATTTACAGAGTAAAAAATATTATGTAGATGGAGGAAAGAGAATAATAACCAACAATTTCCATTTACTTTTTGTGGAAGGCTGTTCATGCAGTGTAGTCTGGTGAAAATACCTGTTCTGGTACTGAAGATCTATTTCATTGCCTGGGCTGGCACAAAAGAAAAGTGCAGCTGGATGAGGATCTAACAAACAAATAGATAAAGGTTTGTGCGGTGATAGGACCAAGGAATAAATATAACACAAGGTCTGAGAAAAGAGATAAAATAGATAGAGGCAGAGTTTTAAAGTGGAGACAAGAGGCTTAAATATGATATCAACAGAATCAGGGAACAAGGATTACAAAATCAAAACAAAAGACATGAAAACAGGTTTATAGCAGTATTTTTAATGTTTAAAGGAGACTTTGTGTGACATGTTATGAYCTAGATGTTAGTATCACTGCTGCAGTTGGCAAGGCAGTTAATATACCATCAGTGTTTATTCTCTAATTGTTTCCTGTACTGGAAAGATGCCATTAGCAGCTAGGGAGGTTCCTCCTCCTCTGTGTGACTATGTTCTGTCTGCTTAGCCCAGCATCTGCTGGGTTTAGAGCTTTATACCAAACATTTTGCATGGGAAATAAGCTAAATTAAAACAAGAGCAAAACAGTCATATAGTGGAATGATACTCATCAGTCCTACATATATCAAATAAGGTCATGTTAAACAAGACATAAATCCTGTTAATGAGTTGTATGGTAACTTGTGATCACATTTTCATTCAGAAGTCGAAATTGATTTTATGCTATAAAATGTTGAGCTAAATTCATTCTAAATAATTCTCTTCATCATTTAAAAATKATATCCTCTCTGATATATGCCTTGTTTTGTAAAGTTTAGCAAACTTTTTTACCTTTGACTTCTATGAGTTTTTCCTCAGTTCCCTACAGTTTGGATTTGACTAGGAACATCGGGTGTTCAGAATAATATTTCTGATATTCCTAGAACTGTCTTATTCCTGCCTGGGGACAGAGGGCCTCTTTGGATGGAGCCTTAAACGTCATTAACTGTTTTCTGGACTGTTGTATATTGGACTGCTGTCAGATTTGCAGCCTCTCTCACTGTTCATGTCATTCTGCAGCTTTCTCCCTCAGATTGTTTTCCCTCTAGATGTGCYAGCTGCCATTTTTCCTATTTGAATCTTGTGATAGTGATGAGTCAAAGTCTCAGTCTAAGTAAAGTAGAACAACTGTTCCGAAAGCAGTAGTCTGTGCTGATTTATACCAGCTGAAGCTTTGTCCCCATGTTTCTGATGCTGTCACTATTATTAGAATTATGGTAACGCCCAGATGTGTTAAGTATCCTTCCAATATAATGATATGTCCCAGTGCTTGCCTCTGAGAGCTGCTGGTTTAAAAAGATAAACCACACACCAAAAAGGGACAGGGAAGAAGCACTGAGTCTATTTATTTTAGTATATTTTAGTCCCCATTTTGAAAAATTTACCAGAGACAACCTGCTTCAGTCTGTGAATGCTATGAATTTGCTCCCCCTCTTTTAGTTTGTTGGTGACCTCAAGATGTTCATCTTCCTACAGTCTATCACAGTGGCAGTTAATGCAAATGATTGTGACACCCACACTGTTTTAACTAATTTTATTAAGGAGCATTTGAAGGAATCTGCACCAAGTGATTGGTTGGACTCCAAAGGTTTTCCAAGCCTCTCRATTCATTGCATTTTGTAATATCATMCAAAATGCTATTGTTTTATTAACATTTTTAAAATCAATTCCTCAGCACTCTTAATTGTTTATCAACATCTCTGTTTCTTGTGTTAGTGCCTTGGAATTGCCTCCCTAGCTGCACAGACCTGTACAGTCAGGTGTGTGTATTGTCTGTTTGTTAATTCCCATGCACTACTGCATGTCTCATCATCTTCAAACTTGTTAATATAATTTAAACTGAATAACTAGGGGATAGAAATCTCAAAGCTGCATTTTTTTTAAATTTTGTGAAAATAAAGAGCCATGGATATGGGAAGGAGACTTATCTACTATTCCCACTAAGGCAAAGGCTGCAGTATGAGGCCACTCCTAGTTAAGACAGCAAAAAATCCACACAAGAATGCCCCAAGCCCATGAAGGCCATAATTTGGGGCAGGCTTTATGTTAGATACTGTAAGATTCAGCCCCAGGACAGATTCACAGGAAATGAGCTTCATTACTCCTCTGGTCACAGAYTGAGCATGTTTTTACTTGTAACATTTGTTCTGTTACTGTGCTAGGGATGGGTGTTAGATACAGCGATCATAAGTGCCAGGAACATTCTTTCTGTTTTTGAGGATCGCTAATATATCTGCTTTTCTTCAAAGTCATAATATCTCCTTGTTTCTAATCATGAGCCATCCAAGATAGTTTGCTACTTGCTAGTACATTTAGATATGTGTTGTCATTAATGACAAGCTGTATGTGTTTGAGATTTTCTAATTTAAAATGACTATTTTTGTGCAGGTGACACTTTGTGGTGTTCACGTGTAGATGTGGATGCAGGAGAGGTGTGACCTAAGGGTGAATATGGGGAGTCAAGATCTTCCCTGAGTTTTAACATTGCCTCACTCTGTGGCTGGGGGAAGACCACTTTCTCTTTAGGGGCTTAGTGTTCTCCACCTGCAAAAGAGGTTTAGTGTTATGTTTTTCCAAATGCTCCTACTTCTGGGGACAATGATGCAAGAGAATTTTACGTGATTTTTAGCTTAAAAAAATGCACACTATAATTCTAAGTATTTTTCAGGTTTGTATGTCAGACAACCTGTCAGGAAAGCACACCTCCTCCGCACTGAGATCGGCCTGTCAGGCAACACTGATTGTTTACAAATTATTTCCTTGCAGTACCGATAGTTGTCAGGCAGTAACTGCTCCAGAACTGCCTCTGTCTCCAGGCTTCTGCTCTCCCTAGATCCGGAGCTGCAGGATCCTGAGTGCCGAGGGCTTTCTCGGATGTCCTGAAATCCCTTTGCAGACGCTGCTTTGTGCGGTCAGGCTCTGCTCTCCCCAGCTGCCCTTTTTGTTTGCACAGTAGCTTCTCCTGGTTTCCTGTCCTGTCCCCCCGGAGCTCACAGCAGGGCAGTTTGCTTTGTAGCTGAATCCAGAAGCCATRGTCCGTGTCAGCTTCCAGTCTCCCCATCCTTGCCTGGAAGGCAGCCAGGATCTCAGCGCAGCATGGAGACAAAGGCCTTTTTGGAAGTCCGTTATCCCCAAGAAAAACAACTACGGCCTTTCTTTAGGAAGGTCTCAGCCAGCTTTTGCTGATCGGACTTTGTTACAAGAATCCATGTTTGCCCCTTGTTTGGGGTGACAGACCTTGTGCCCACACATGGCAAGGGATCAGGACTGAATGCCTTCAGACTCCTGCATCATAATGATGTTATTAACAAGAAAAAATGAACTGAAAAGAAATATCATCCACAAGATCAAACAGGGTGGTGAAAGTGATCTGTGAATAAGAAAGGGCAGTGAGGTGTCTCCTAACCCCGTAATGTATCACGCTCTACAGTGCAACAGATTAAACCAAGTTTTGCTTTATGCTTTTTTTTCTTCCTTTTTTTTTTTTTTCCCCTTTTCCTGCTTTATTCCAGAGCTCAGCATTTATATCAGCTAGTCATTCAAAATCTGCAAGCTGGAATCAAGGCAGAGCTCGAGGGCAGGGAGAGGTTAATAAGGACTGGAGAGCTCGAGGGGATCTTGTCAGGGCGCTGGAGTTAGGAAACCGGCCTGTTTTGGCTCCCGCGCTTCCTTTTCTCTCTCGAGCGCTGCCTGTCAGAAACGCCTTCCCACACACCAGTGCCCTCCTTTTGCCAGAGAATTGCGGGGGAGAGGGGCTTTTCCTGTCTCCGTGTGAGACTCCGCCAGCCCCTGGGCTGTGGTTTTCCGTGGAGCTGGGAGCCCACTCCCTGCGGCTTGGTGTCTCCTCGCGCCAGAGGAGAAACTTGGGACGCCTGCAGCGGAGCGCTCCGCTCCCAGGGTCGTTTGGAGGTGACTGGTGGGTGCTCAGCTATTCCTCTCATCGTCTGTCACTGCTCTCTAGCCACCAAACTGCACAAGCTACATGGCCGTGGTAGTGGGAAGGAGCATAACCGTCACACGGCCGGTGCCTCTCTGCACTGGGAATCTGCCTAATTTTGAGGAAAGACAAAGCAGAACTCGGAGCAAGTTGGTCCTTTATAAGGAGACCTGGGTGTTTTGCAGAGCTCGCACAGGGAACCATTCCTCACTCCCTGCCTTGCTAGCTCCACTGCTGACTTCACTAGTGTCTCATAAAATGCAGATTGTTTTAGTCCTTTTATCAAATCCCCAGCGTACTTTCCCATTCCCCCACCTGCTTTAGAAATGGGAACAGTTTTTTGCTCTGTGATATTACTGGGATTTCCTTTCTGTCAGTTGCCAACCTACATTTCCTTATTCAGGGAGGGTGTCTGAGAAACTCCCAATATTCTGAGCCCCCAGGCAGCTGGGCTGAAGAACTGGCATTGTAAGAGATTCCTATAACGTTTTTCTTTGCCGTGACTTTGTCTCAATCCTGACTCCCACACAAAAAATACCTTGGCAGAGCAAATACAGAAAATGGGTAAAAGTTACAAAAGAGATTTTTTTTCAGAGGATGAGACCTACTGTGTGATGTGGTTGGGGATGATGATCTTGTGTGTGTGTGTGTCTGTGTGGGTTTTCTTCCACATCTCCCCCTCCTCTCCCAGAACCGTATGATTCTGTGACAGTAATGAGCTTGTTTGCCTTCCTATAAGATAGTCCTAGTGTGCAAGGGTGTAACATTCAGCTGTACTCAGCTTTACAGAGCTGAACTCTCTTTTTTATGCTTGGTAACCAAGGGGGTCCCCTTCACCAGGCAGATATTTTTCCTTACAGAGGTGTCACCCAGCTCTCTCAATGACATTCAGAGACATGGTGGTATTTTTGTTTTCTTTTTGCATCAGGTTCTGTTTGCCAATCACCCGCAGTCCAGCACCAGCCATATGCCAATGTCACCTGGCTCTGCTGCCCGCAAGGCATCAAGTGCTGCTCCCAGTGTCCAGAAGGCAGTCAGTTTGCACAAAGTGATGCCATCTCAGAGTACCCCTTCTCAGCTGATTCCAAAGCCTCCAACAAACCACAGGCAGGCAGCGGTCAGAAAGGCTGCAGTGCAAAGGATTTCCAAGTAAGTTTTTTCTCACCCCATCCACAACAAAGAGTTGACACTCCTCATAAAAGAAATCTGAGGAAAGAATTTGTCTGCGTGTGACTCTGGCTGTGCTATCCAATATCAAACCTCAGAACACCTTCACTGCTGTAAGCTGCAGTAGGTGTGCACTATTGTGGAGCTCCATGGTTTGTAACRCTAAGGTAAGCAGGACTGTAACATCATACAAACATAAGGACATAGGAACTACTAGATTGAATTAGGGGAGTGTTTTATCCAGAATGGGATTCAGTGACCTAAATATAAGTTATTAATGCCATTTTAGTTGCCCAGGGCTGTTCTATCTGACCTCCAGCTGCTGCTCCAGATGAGCTTAAAGTCTCCTGTAGGTCCTGTGTTTTATCTGCCAGTCCCCGCAGATGTCTCAAATAACTGACAGCATACAGTGTGGTGCTCGACACCTGTGTTTAGGCACTTGAGTTGCTCACCCCATGTTTAATCTTTGATGGGGGCGAGAATCTGGAGAGTCAGAAGAAGCTGCCAAAAAATATATATAGCCTTAACATGCTAATCTACCCTTAAGCCAAGTTTCCCAATAAACCCAACACATAATGATCAACTTATGCCTTCAAGCATAAGTTTTTAGTTCATTTAAAGTGTTTATATTCTGCCTAATTTAATKATAACTTTCCTCATTAGCTGTAGATAATGAGGAAACTTAACTTTTGATTATAGTTTTTGTTGTTCTAGGGTGGATAGATTTGGTGTATGTTATCTTGAAAAACAAAACAAAGTGTGCTTCATGAAGTGTTACATTGTTTAATTTAAGCTTGTTTACTTTCCACTTCTTGAAATGTCTTTTGTGCATTATAAGAGAATGTGAACAACAGTTCTATTTTTTTATCTTTCACTGGTTGCTCCTTCATGTCTTTTCTTGGTCTAAAGCAATTCCGTCTTTTAAATCTTTCATCAGGTTTTTCCGTATGTATCAGCGTTGCCTCATGTCTGAATGCTGAAGGAGAGAAAATATGTTCTCTGTTATACTCTACAAACAGAGGATTTGTAAAGCTTTTTGTAAAGAGATTTCTGTGAGGTTCCCTGATTTTGTGTTCTCCTCCTACCTTGATTAGAAGAGAGGGGACTTAATAAAAGATTAGTGAAGAAAGACACCTTGTAAAGATGGGCACAGTCAGTGTGTGGAGTCTGAATCTAAAACTGCAAGGCAGATTTAAAGAGCTTGGGCAGAACTGTGTTCATATGTTTCCTGCCTGTACTTTTATTATCTTAAAAGACAGCCCAGTAACATCCTCAAAGCTATTCAGAAATAAAATGATGTTAGTAGACTTTGTCAACACAGCATGTGCAAATTGGAGCATCAGGTCTGGCAGGTATGTGTTAGTGGATTTGCTATCTGATTTCTTTTGTGCTGGTGCCTCATGYTAGTGCAGGTGACAGGCTGTGTCAGTGAGTTTCTCTGCTGGGCAGCAGGGATGTGTATTTGAAGATGCCGGTGTGCTGTGCTCACTTCTTGGCAGAACAAATGTTTATCCTTGCAAGATGGAATTGCAGCTCCTTGGACAGACTTTACTTTGCTGCATTTTTGTGGTTTCTGCTCTGTGACAGGCAGGAGTGTGGGAAAACCGGAAAAAGTTCAGCACCAAAAATGCACAGAAGGGGGAAAAAAAGCAAAAGATTCCTTCAGAATTTCTGAAACCTAATCCAAGTATTGAAGGCTGYAAGGAGCCACTCCGGAAATACTTTCCAATTTGCCTTTCAGACTCTAGCACAAGGCTCCAAACCCATTCTTGCCATTCATGGGATCTTGCAGTAACATTTTTTCACTTACATGGAAAACAGCAGTGCCCAGCTATTCTTCCAGCATATTGAGAGCTGATTGTTTGAAAACTACTGTGTCTCAGTCTAATTTAATCCATCTATTGTCAGGGAAAAAAAAAAAGAGATGCATCAACAGAGGAGAATGGATGAAGAGAACCCTCTGCCTCTAAGGAAAATAGAGATGAAAAAGATGTCTTGCATGCTCCTGCTTGTTCTTTACCATCCCTGATTATTCTATACCTTCTGTCACTGTGTGTAGTCTGCTTTTAAAAACACTCCATTGGCAGAAATCCCACCATGAGATTCTAAACAACCTTGTTATTAGAAAGTTGCTCCTGATAAGCAGTCTGAATTTATCCTTTGTTTCATGCTATTATACCTTGTTCCTCTATCCTGAACCACCCTAAACAGTTTCCTTTGCAAATACTTTCCATCTTTTGAATATTATTCTACTTCTTGGAGATTCCTAGTATTGCTTAGACTTGTTGAGATTCTGTTAAACTCAGATAGTAGTTCCACCTGCCAAGTCCTAGTCGTCTCGAATTTACTGTATTCAGCTTGTCAGAGTGCTTGCATTGTAGCACCCAGAATTATRATTTTTCATTGTGGGACTGCTGTATCCTTAGGTTATGGCATGACAACTATCCCTCTCCATAAAATTTAACATAATTTTTGCATTTTGGCTGCTTCATTTCTCTGTCAGGTCATCTTTGATTTGCCACCCGTGCCCGCCTCTGATTCATTCTGGCAGCTTTCCTGACCTCTTTCCTCAAAGAAGGTTGTGCTGCTATATATTATTTCCACAAGACTTACACTCACTGAAACTAATCCTATTTTGTTCTTTCTGATGCTGAAACTCTTGCGTCTCATTTTTTACTTAAATTCCCATAAGCCAGGACTTATTTCTCTGTCTGCACTTTGCACCTCCTGGCTGCTGTTGAACATCTTAATAAAAATCTTCTTTTCAAACTTGTTTGTAGTTTCTGCAGAGATTGGACTGTGAAGACAAATGGGAATCAACTTTGTCTTTTTGACCTATCTCTTCCTTGAATGCATTATCTTTTCTCTCCAAGCCAGCACACGTGGCCTCCAGAAGAAGAGGCAAAGAATAAGAGAAAAATCAACTACAAACAGAATGAGAGGCTGAAGATGAAGACTACTGACTAATTTTAAAACTATCTTGTAACTTGGACACTTCCCTGGTTAGAACATAAAGAAGAGTAATGGAACARCCAGAAAATTCAGTTTTTTCTCGTCCCATTCTGTCTTGCTTTCTGACTCTCAGCTTGTAAAAGGTGGTAGGTCGACTTTRTAATGGATTGTGTCCAAAGCAGACTCCTTCCTTAAGCTACCACTGTGGAAAACTGGGGCCCACATTAAGGTGTGGAAAAAGACTACAGTAACTGGGAGGAATGGTTTAATATRTACTCTGTTCAGAAATGTAACCCCATAAAATGGTCTCATGGTGCTCCATATTTTTGATTAAATATGCTCAGATTGCAAGTAAAAAGAACAGYTACCCCCACAAGTTGTTCTTTCTTCCCAAGACTTAGACTAGGTCCTTTCCACTGTGCATGTTGCCATTAGTGTTTGCAGGTTTCTGAGCCATGTCAGCTGTTCCTGAAGAGACCTGTTAATAACTGAAAGCAGAATTTTGAGACAGAGGTCCCAGAAATAGCATTTGTAAGACCTGGATGAAGCAGATGTCCCTGAAGCCTAAAGCAGAGTTTTGAGATAGAGGTCACAGAACACTTTTGTAAAATGAAGCAGATGTCCACAGAAGCAGCTTTTGATATACAGAGCCTTCATATTACAGATGACAGCATGCAAAGCAGAAATATATATTAGTTCCACTTTCAGAAGGCAGAGTGCATTTGTTTAGATGGTAGATAAAAAGAAAATCTTTCTCCTTTTAAGAATGACTTAGTCACAATAGTGCAAACATTTTTGCTTATTATTCCTGCAGTAATTTTTTAGAGAACTGCTCTCTGAAGTAATGACTATGACAGCATCAAACAGAGCAAGGTGTGAACAGAACTATCAGTCAAAGAAAACATTTTAGAAGAATTCAGCCATCAATGCTAGACCACTATATACAAAGAGAGGAAATACCTGGCAGAAAAAAACAAGCACTCAGGTCAAGATGTTATAAGTGAAAGATCCCAGGAAGAACATTGTTTCCAACAATAGGCTGGAACATCAGAAACTATCAGGAGTAATGTTGTTCAACAGGGCATAATTTCATGTACTAAACTTTGGTGTAAATGTTATTCCCGGCCTCTCTATTTCAGAAGCCTTTCACTACTCCCTGGAAGTCATGACGACTTGACACAAAATCTTTCCAGCCAGTTTTGTATGTTTGATTTGCATGGCACCAGCAGTAGAAGATCCAAAGTTCTGCGCTATTGTAACCAGTATAGAAATAAGGTAGAGGTGATGTGTTTCTGCAGGGTTCATGAAGTCCATGCCACAGCTGGGTGMTATCCTGATGGCAGTCAGAAGTGGAAGCAATTTTGGACAGTTTAGGACAGGCTGGYCCGGCCTGGCAACTGTGACAAAAGTAGAGGAATGACCACAGAGATGGCCCTGTAAAATGCTGTGGTTCTGCTTTGTTTCCTGTCTTTTCCATGCATGGTTGTTCAGTGGCACATGTGAAGTGTCTCAAGTGAGTGGGATCTATCACACACACAAGCTGAGGGCCCAGTGTGAGGAGGATAGGCAGCAGAAGAGAAGCAGGTCCCTGTTAATGAGACCCCTTTCCTGTTTTGCTACTGCTGTACAGGACATGCCTGTCGTTTTAGCTCCTGATCATCTGGGTTAATCGGGCTGCCTAACCCTTAGACATTTTGGGCAGAAATAGCAATGCATCTAGGAGAGGTGGCTTGATTTAACACCCTGATACAGCTGGGCTTGTGAGGCCTGCAGCTGTTAGCCCATGGGTAGCCTCAGATCATACACAGGCAGAGATAGCCTGTCCCAGGGCAACAAGCCTCCMTGGCTCTTCTCTTCACATCTATTGCTGTCCCCTTGTCAAACTCGGACTTTGTTTAATGTGAATTTGTCAGCATTGTTTCAATTCCTGCTGGCCCACTAGATTAATTCATAGCATCTTAAACAACTTGCTTGTTACTATAAAGATAGTCAAAATTTAGCCAGGAAAATAGAATTGATCTTTCACTTGTGCATCAAAAACATCTTCCAAATTTGAAGCMTGAGGCTGGGCAGCTTGGGAGTGTTCCAGTGCCTAAATGAAGAAAGGCTCTGCCAATTTCAGGGAGAGGTTGCGTATAAGAGACTTAAAAAAAAAAAAAAGGCCAGTGACATATTTGAGTGGACAGTGGGGAAAGTCTCCTTTTGTGAGCATTARAGAAGAAGAAATGAAGAATGTAGCAATGGTTTGCATTGGATAAATGGAAACCGAAATGACACRTTAAAATCAGAGAAATGAGAAAGACAGGGGGATTTTAGCCAAACAAAGAGYAAGAAAGTGGAGACATTAACTCTGTTTAAGCAGTGAGTATGTTCTGACACTGCAATTTCCATTAGGACAGAGGGAACCTGGGGATGAACTTAAGAGTGGTGAAATACCTAGGGCACAGAGATGAATCTGAGAATAAGCTGTGTGGATGTGACAGCTGAAACCATAAGAGGATAGGAGAAAAAAATAATAAATAGACAAGTCTGTAGAAGGAAAGGGATTCTCTAGAGGTAAAGCAAGCTTAAAGGTCAAGTGTGACTCTTCTCTCTTAACTTTTTGCTGTACTTGGTGATATTCCAGGTGAKGTTTTCAACCATTAATATTGCATTTTACCTAGAGAAGGATGACTCCAAATCATACAGCGTTAACAACATAGGCAAGCTAAGTATGAGCATGTAATCTTTATATAAGAGGYTTAGAGAGTACATCTGGGTTCTCAGCTCAGGTAGACCAGTATCATCAGCAAAAGAAACCATAAGTACAAATTCAAATTTCTCTCTTAAGAGGCAATACACATAGAAATAAACACATGATTTGACAATAGCATTTCAAGCTATGACTGCATTGAGGTAAGGGGCTATGTTTTGCAAGTATTTCTGCTATGGAAATGCATATGTGAAACACTACCTGCCTTCTCATCTGGACTTCAATTGTTTTCACTCGGGTCCAAGAAAATATAAGAGTCCATCCACTGGCCTTTCAACTGCCAGGAGCACCTGGTTAACTGGCAACTTGCAAACTTTGAAATTTGAAGGCAAAAGGTTTCAGGCGACATTATAGAAACCACACACATGTTCCTGGGTGTGTTAGTCATCAGGGCCTCACGTGGGGATTGAAGGTTACAGGGATGTCTCAAGGAAGAGTGGTGAGAAACTCTGTATAACATAGCAGAGGTGAGTGAAGGAATAAGAATGGTGACAAAGAAGCAAGAGTGCTAAGTGCAGAAGGCTGGAGTGATCAGAACAGTGCTAGGGTGAAAGAGCAGCAAGAGGGTTACGGGAAGAGAGTGCAAACCAAAAATAAATGGATGGATTCTGTAGGTTTTAAGAACAGAATAGATGCCATCTGGATTCCTGTTATGAGTAAGCCCATTTTTACATAGGAAGAGACAGCCTTGTTTTAGTAATCAATCTCTGTAACACAGGAAGTTCGGTTGCAGCCAACAGGAAATAGTTCTACTCTATCTCAAACCTTGAGCTAAATGTAGGTGCATTTGCATGAAGTGTCTGTCTGAGGACTGGCACTGGGTTACTGGAGATTAAAGGCTTCCTCCGTGTTTCGGACAGTTCAGAAATCTTGCCGCAGTGAGCTGTGTCCGCTGAGAAGAGGCACAAGTACAATGCTTGCATTTCAACACAGCGTGTTTCACCAGCCCTCTTGTGTGCAATTCTGTTCTGTGTGTTGCTTAATCATTGGGCCTCAAATCACCGGAGTAAGGTGATAACAGCATTGCAGTTTGTGTTGTGCTTTGGCAGTCCAATGTAATTTCCCATCTCATCCTGTAAAATGAGCTTCCCAGATAGAAGACACTTAGACACTTAGACACTTAGAACAACTAAGTGCTTTGGCGATAGTGAAGTCTTGGTGGTGGCTGTGTGATCATCTGTCTGTCTTCTTGGAGCTGTTTTCTGCCACTGCCCATTTTGAGCTATGTTCACACACAGTTTCGTAGCTGCAGTCCTGGTGCGATTATATAAACTAGAACACTATTTTTTGTTCAAGACCTTTATTCTTCCTTGGTATTTCCCTTCTCCTCTCTGTCTAATCTGATGCTTTTGCCTGTCAGGGTGACCTCCACGGAAAGGCAGCTAAACGGATTCCAGAACAGCCTTAGCAGTGCTGCATCCTGTGAGCCAGGGACAAATTCCACAGGTGAGTGCCAGTCCTGAAGGGGGGAAGAGGGCGATGCTGGGATGCTTTCATCTTTCTTAGGAACTGACACAGAAGAAAGTAACTTCTCAGCAAAGAAAGAAACACAGCTGCCTGCCCTGCATGTAGTGGTTTCTAGGTAACAGCCTGGGATCATCTGCCTAGGGAATTTATTCCTCCTGAGAGTAAAAAGATTAAAATCAAGCGAGCAAAGCTGGAACTTCATAGACTTGGAAGAGGAAGATGCCTAAAACTATGACTGGGAAAAAGAAAAACTTGGCTAAAATGGCCCCACTTTGCTTTGGGCTTTGGCTCAAAGAAGCTCTGTTGTTTGAGTCTGGCCTTTTATAAAGGGCCAGGACATTCTTTACATTTTTCTTTGCTCTTGCAGAAAAGCCCCTTAGTTCAGAAAGATTTAATTGAGACCTGTGAATCAGCTGCATAGTSAAGTTGATCAGTAGAGGTGAAAGCTCTCAAAGGAAAATCACTGAGACCTACGGAATCAAATCTACATCCTTCCCTAGTGATTATTCAGAAAGTCTCTGCTGATAGAATCTCTGGAAATGAGGAGCCAAACCATTTTTCATTGATGCAGCACCATTTTCAATAGATTTTAGTCTTGATGAACCTAAGTCACATGTGGTATTTTGCTCATGACCGAGGGTAATTTGTGATGGTASTGTAATGGAATATATAGCCAAATTATCCTTTGGAATGCTTTAAAAGAATTATGTTTCTGACCTTTAATTTTGCTGTGAAAACCCAGAAAACATGACTTGGGAATCACTAATACAGTGATTTCTGGTTTTGGTTCCAAAGGCTGAAAGAAAAGTTTGCACAGGGGTGAACTGTCCCATTCATCTCTTGGTTATTTAGCTCTGAAACGTAAAGATGACATTTCCACTATTACTGTCAATGATTTTATTGCTGATCCTCTAGCACAAACATTCAACTGATGCACATATTGTACAGTTCCAAATTGCCACCCACGCTTTACCACCTGCCAAAAACTCCAGCTATCCTACCAGAGATTTTATAGGGTAAATAGCCGCGGTCAATGAAAARGACCCTGCAGCATATTGGAACATGAAATGTAGGAATGGAGTATAAAGGAATTATCAAAATAAATAAAATAATGTCAAAATGTTAGTATATGTACAGTTGAGGGAAAACTTCTGGTCAACTGCGTAGCCTGAGTTTTTAGTACAGTATGTAAAGTTGGGTTACACATAGATGTGCTGGTAAATGTAAATATGTAGGTCTCAGCTGCTTGGCTGAGTAGATTTGCATGGAGGTGTTTGTGTGCCTTTCTTCTCACAATTTTCACAGCTCTCCACCCTCTAACTTCTAACCTTTGTGGGAGACTCTCTGCTCTGGGTACTCTTGTTCATACATGAGTTTGTGGTAGCTGTAGGCAGTAGGAGGGTTCTTTTCTATCCTTTGTACCTGTGCAAGTATGAGGATAGTAATATTAATGACGGAGAGCAATAACAAGTGTTGCAACAAGAATACAGGCTGAATAACTAAGGTGAGGGTCATCACCCTCTCCAGGAGTACCTATCATCCTGTGAGGACCGTGAACTTTACCTTATGTTTTCTTGGTCTTTTTGTTTGATTTTTTTTTATTTTTCTGCTAGCTGCACTGGGCTGCAGTATCTGAATCTGAAAAGAAAAGAAAAAAAAAGGCACTGAACCTGCATTTAACTGAGAATGGCAGGGCTTAATAGAACTTTACTTTGACAAAGGATAGGCTAGCAGAAGCTGGATCGTGAAGATAGGTCACTGGAAGCTTTCTTGTCCTTAGGAGACGCATATAGCTCCAAGAGTAATGCTAAATACTGCAGTGATTGGACTGAGTAGAGCAAAACAGTGTTTGTTCGTGGGARATGGGGGGGAATGATATTTTCTTCAGCTTTGCACCAAGCCACTGGTATGCGTCAGAGAGCGCTGTGCCCAGTCTGTGTGTCAGAGGCTGCTCTGGTCCTTCCTGCAGGAACAGCTGGTTTTCTTCACTCTCTCTATTGATTGCTTACAATCACCYCTATTTCCTTCGTCAACAGCTTATTTGGGATTACAGTTCCACATGTATTTAGTATCCTACMTAGCAACTAAAGAGACTGAAAATACAACTCAAAAAGCAAATTATAGAATAAATTTGGTGGCCTGCTACCTTTCAATCCTTACAAGTTGTGGAGCTAAAAGAGRAACCGGGCAGAAACTCTGCATAAAAATAAACATGAATGATCAAAATTGTTTGTAAAGCTTGAATAGACCTTTGTTTGATAGAAGCCTGCAGGACAATTAATTTGAGAATTGGCACAACCATTTTGTACCATTTTATCGGGGAGGTTTTGTGAAGAAAACATCCTGGGAGAAGGAGGAAGTCATTTGACTTGCATGGGTTCTGCCTTTGCACTCCTTTGGAGTGGGCCCTTGTGTGACTTTGGAATGGGAGAGACCAGTGAAGAAACTGTCACCGTGAAGTTCTGTTTGTGCATCTGGCATTGTGGAGCTATATCAAGACAGACTTGGGAGCTGTACCTCATCCCTCAACGTTTCGTGCTCTAGGAGCTGCTTTTGGATGTGTGCTGGCTCAGTGAGGGCAATGCTCAAAGGAAGAGGGAGTTGGGCAGTATGGAAACTTCTAGACAGATTGTTCAGGGGGCGATTCA
The DNA here is from genome assembly GCA_003342815.1 of Eudromia elegans. Taxonomy (NCBI): domain Eukaryota; kingdom Metazoa; phylum Chordata; class Aves; order Tinamiformes; family Tinamidae; genus Eudromia; species Eudromia elegans. The sequence goes on along the minus strand of PTEX01000004.1, from coordinate 2,532,404 downwards.
CTGGTGGTTGGTACTGCAGCCATGACGAGTATGGGTGGTAAGTAAGGTTGGAGAGATCTACTCTTGAGGATAGATCTCTTGCGGTGAAATAAGATGTAGAGTAAAAGTCAACGTTTCTACTAAGTAGCCCAGGACATAGGTACCGGTGGGAAGGTAGATATTCTCAGGAGTGCCCATGGACAGGAAGGTTTAAAGTTCTAAATCTGTAAGCTGTCACTCTCAATGTGAATTTAAYGTGATATATTGTTAAAAATTACTAAGAAGTGCTTCCGATAGGGAGCATTCAAASTACTTCTGATATCGTTTTGCACTGACACTCACCTCCCACAGTCACTGGTACACTCGTGTCTCTCATGAAATATAAGCTCTAGGACAGTCATCCCAGTGCTGTTTTATCCTGAGGTACATTGAGGGTTCCTCAGCATTACTCTGCTTGCTTTCTGTTTCATGGAATTTAACAGTTAATTTCGTATTAATGAAATGGAATGATGAGAAACTCTGTTTTCCAAGTCATCTTCATTATAGGTTGCTGAGTAACAGCTAAGCTAAGTATTCCAGGCTGGCTTTATGAAGATCTGTTTAATATGTGTAGCTCAGATGGTACAGCAAGAAACCTAAGGGCTGGTCAGTTTTTCCTTTTTCTATGTATTAACAATGTTAAGCGTATGGAAACAATTGTTCCATCTTGCATTTTTGTTTCTATTTTATTTTGGTTTGGTTTGTTCTTCCTTTGTAGTAGCATTGGATGAATAGTATAAAAATTATTTTTCTCAAGAAAGTCAAGTTTTAGGTTAAAAGTGTGTCTCTCTTCCACCCCAATTTAGCTTTAGAATAGCTGGCAGGAAACACCAAGGAAGTTCTATAGCTAATTGGAAGGCCACATACTTATATATTTATTATATTTGTTATTCATCYATTCTTTTGTAAATACCAACAAGAAGTAGGTTTTAGGGAGAAGAGGGAACAMAGGGAACTCCTATGAAAACAGAAGAGTGTAGCCCCACAGCTTTTCTCTTCCTGAGCTTAACTCTTGTCCGCAGCAAGAACTGAGATGCAGGAACAGTCTGAAAGTTGAGTTAACCCCTCAGTGCAGTTGTGGAGTGGATATACAAGGTAATGACCCCAGCTGATTTGATTTTTAAGAGTAACAGCATCTATGAGAGAAATCTGTCTCTTAGTGTTTCTCTCTTTCCTCTGCTCTCAACTTCTTGAGTGTTTGTGAGATTTTTTTTTTTTTTTTTTTTTTTTTAAGCTTCAGAACAAAGACTCCCTCCAGGGTTCTGTTTTCCCATGGCAATAATATAATAATGTGCTAATAACCTATATAATTGCAGACAACTATGAATCATGATTAAAACTGTGCATGACTGTTGCCTGGCTCCAGACTCAACAGGACTTTCACCTTTTCATTCTCAGTGATGCAGTTTTGTTATTTGCTARTGTTTATATTGCTAAAGTTCACATGGCTTTTCAACTAAGTGTGGTGGGACACAAGAACATTGGAGTTATTGATTTGGGAAGGTGGAAGTAATATGCTGTCAGTGTCTGAGAGCAATGAAGGCTCCTAATTCATGTAAATTCTTATTTCTCTATCTGGTCTGGCCTAAACAATGCACCTAAAACTTTTTTTTCTTTCTTTTTTGGATTCCTGTTCACTTGGCAGTATTTTTTGCAGAAAATTAGGATCAAAACTCAGGCTTTTTGAGTCCTGGTGAGCTAGTGAGGAAACTTCTTGAGCTAGGTATGCAGTTGGTTTTATTCCCTGTGATTCCTGAGTACTTAACCCGAGTTAGTTACAGGATGATGCACTGTTGTCTGCTTACTTGAGGCATTCACCTGGGCCCCTGTCTTTCTGAATGCTGCCTGCTGAAGGTATGAGACTCTGAAATTAAAATGTGTCATCGTCTGAGAGGACTTAGAATTGGATCCTAAAGTGCCAAGAAAATATCAGAAGAATATGGGAATTGATGAGCTGTTTTGACCTCATGCACATCGAAGGCAGGCTGCTGTTCTCTAGTTTTTCAGTGATTCCCTTCTTTAGGCTAAGACGGGAAGAAGTTCMTGAATGCCCAGTCCAAGTAAGATACACAAGCAACTGTGGTCAGGTAGACAGCTGCTTAGATAAGTATTGTTCTTGAAATCTGGACTCTCTATATAAAGTCAAGGAAAGAAATTCATTATTATTTAGATCTAGCTACAGAAAATGCCTTGACTTTGGAGACTCTTTTATCAGCCCTTGCCTCCTGGTTTCCTTGGAGTGACAGGGTGCCTAGCACAGCCAGTCAGTGTGTCCTGTGTCAGATACCAGCCATTTGCTGCACTAGAGTGGAATTCCCAGCTGCCCAACCCCGGCCTGGCTTCCTCAGCTCCTGCCAGGCTCTCTGCAGCCTCCGGAGGCAGTAGGTGTTGAGCACCAGGGTATTTATTTTTGTGTTGATACCACATTCCCTGGAGGAACCTTGGCTACAGTTTCAGCTGGTCTCACCACACTGACAGTATCTGTCTGAATCCTTCATCAGGAGCAGCTGGAAGCAGAAATCCCTTGAGTTTCCGCACTGTGCCTCCTCCCTCCCACTAATCCTGTTAATTCGGCTTTTCTTTTGCCACCTTCTGGTCTTCTGTCATTGCTGTGACTGACTGCACAAGTGGCCTTGACTTTGAAAGGTGACCTTCAAATGGGCACCTCGAGTCACCTCCACCTCAGCCTACTTTGGCTACTCAGGCATATGAAGTATCTTATGACATGAAAGAGCAATTTTTGATGTCACCTCATTGCTTATCCTAATCTAGGAATAGAATAATGATGAGCTCTTCCCCATAAATCTTTCAAGAACCTCCTGTCTGGCTGAGAAGCCCTCTGCGAGCTGCCGAAAGGGAAGAGTGGTCTGAACTGCAGCACTGGATCAAACCTTTCCAGTGCAGCCTTTTGCCTTGCAATACAGCCTTTGGCAACAGTGGTAATAACATTCTGCCAGCCTCTCTGCCCTCCTGTAGCGCTTGCTCCCTGCAGAGAAGGGTTGTTGAGAAACACAGTTCATTTCATCATACTTTGGAAAGAAGGGGAATTTGGTGTGGTGAAGATGAGGTGAATCCTGCTATTGTGTATCCCTTTTAGAAAGGACAAAGCATGACCATTATAACTCCCATTATAACTGCAGTTATAATGGACAGTGTTTGATTTCATGTTTGTTCTTAGAATAATCTTACTCAAACCATTGTTTTTGCAAGTGTCACAAAAACATCCTGGAACTTCTTTGTCTCCCCTGCTGACATCTACAGTTCCATAAAGAGGGTAAATAGGGGGAAAAGTTCCTGGTATAGTGGTTAATGGACAATTATTCCGGTTCAAATTAGTTAGCAGCACCAGATCGACCAAAAGAAAAAAGAGGAAAAGAAAGATMTTCTCCTTAATGCATTTCTTGGTACTCTTTGGAGGAGGGGGGAACTATTACTGTATGACTAACAATCAGCAGATAATACTGCTGTCTCTATCAGATGCCTTTAGAATATAGATACCGTCAAGGTGCATCTCTAAAATTAACAGCAGGACTGAGCTTGTCTGAGTGGATCCACTTATCAGAAAACTGTGGAAGTCTCATTAAATCTCAGCAGAGTGTAAGGCTCTTTTCCAAAAACAGAGTTCTAGCCCTTTCTCAAACAACATTAACGAGAGAGTCAAACTTGGCCATCACCTCTTAGCTAGAACTGAGGGTTATATTCACTAAAGATCATAAATTACAGGTATTTCTTAGCTGCGAGAACAGCCTGCTTCTCATGCATTCAGTATTTTTTTTTTCTTGTTTCTGTGAAAGGAAGGAGCTTTTTCCTGTGGTTACTAGTCACATTCTCTTGAAAGTACATTCCAAGTCTCTGGAACACTGGGGAAGGAGGGAAAGAAAAGGAAAATCTAGAAATTGGCTTCCTTCTTCAAGAACTAGATCGCAGCTTGAATTTTAGGATCCTTCCCTATTGACAGACTCACAGAAATCTCCTAATTGGATAAGTAATGACTTCAGGCAGTTAACGTTTTTTCCCTGACCTGGAGCTGAGTTTTGTGTGTTTGCTGTAGTGAGGTGATGGTGAGCCACCTGAATTTATTTAGTCTGTTGGAAATGTCATTCGAAATCAGGTGTGCAAAGACTGGGAGAAGTTATATTATTCCTTGGATTCTTCTGTCTCGCATCTTGGCATTCAGCTACCTGAAGAGCGGATGGCTATTCATCCAAAATGGATTTTATTTTCATCTGGCATTATATTGGGACTAAAAATAGATGCCAGAATGTGTATGAGTAGGCTAAAAAGTGTCTAGAGTTAGGAAATGTGTGGGGAAGAGCCAGAGAAGAGAGTGCTACCTCAAACCAGGGCGTAGAGAGCTGATGGAGGTTGTAAGGTGCACAGGGGCACTAGCAGTTGAAAAGCCCACCCGCTGTCTTGACTGCACATGGAGGGCAGGGAGGCTTTCACAACTTCATGTGCATTTGCTAATGAGGCTGCTAACTGTTCCTTTCATGCAGGGAGCCTTCACKCAAATGAATGCAGTTGTGTATGTCCTGTTTTTGTCACCTCCCAAGTAGTATTTTGYGAGTTGGAACTGTTTTCTCCCTTGCTTGTCCAGTCCAGCAAGCCAGCTTGAAACTGTGCCAAAAAGATGGGGGAGGTAAGGTTGTCAGCTGTCCTGGCTTGCTGGTGTCGCTCACCCAAGGATATAAATAAACTCTTATCCATTTATCACCTTTCTTAGTTGTGCTATATATTATCTGGAGAAGGCTGGGCATCACTCTAGGATTGGAAATTCCCTCTGTGCTTTGGGATAGGAATTTTGAGTTTCTAGGATTAGTAGAGCTTTTCAGGGAGAAAGGAAGTTCCGGGATTTAACACTGGATTGAGGAGGTTTGAACATGTTTCTCAGTTCTGTCACAGGCTCACTGCGGGACTGATGAAACAGCCCAGACTAGCTCTAAAAAGTGTTAGCCCAGGTCCCTGACCAGTGCTSTCAGTCAGCCTGGTGCTCTGCTCTGTCTCATTCCTCTTATTTGGAAGCAGGGCAGATTAGGTGCTGGTATCTGACCTAAACTCTGCTGGGAAAGTCTACATGGCACTGGATTGTAATGTGCTGATATGCCATAAATTTCTTTACACAACTCCCATGATATTCCCCTGACTCAGAATCATATTTATAAAATCTTATTTTTTTCCTTGTGTTCTCAGTACAGAAGTATTAATATTTCTGAGCTACAGTCATGGATGACATAATAATATGTAAATATGTAGGAAGATACACAAGCAGATATTTTTCTTAACACCTCCTGTCAGGCAGAAATTGAAGGAGATTCATTCTGCTGTATGTGGTTAATCACTGCAATGAATGCCTTCACCGGGGAGAATCAACACTTCCTGACTAGTATCAGGTTTCTGTTCCCCTTAGTCAACCTGAGCTTCTTGAAAGGAGAGATGGACAGCTCACCTCTAGCTTAGAAATGATAAAACTGATAAAAGTAATGTATACACTTATGTTTTATCATTTTTATCAATATTTATTAATATTTATGAAATAATATTAGATTAAATTGCAGCAAAGGCCTCAAGCTGCTCTTGTGGTGGGAATCCACATATTTGTATGTTGACGCAGGAATGGCCATCTCTGCACTGAGTCTGCGAGGTAGCCTCACAAGAGGAGCTCATACAAAGTGATTTCAGCTCAGTCTGTGAGAAAAGGCAAACTGTTCTGTGCATTTCTGTAGGAAAAGAAAGGCTCAAAAGTCTCTTCAAAACAGGAAGATGAGGTTGAAGTTGGCTGCCCCTCTCATGTGCCTTTGTTTCCTTAATATCAGCAGATTGCCAAGGGATAGGTTTCTGGACTGGTATCCTATCTTAATACAYATAGTTGACAGTTCGGTTCCTAATTCATGTTCCAAACTTTCTGTGCAGTGACACAGCTGGCAGTCCTGCTCTCTAAACGTCTTTCCAGATCCTCTGTGCTCTGTGATGTTTGGCTCTMTGCTGGGCTTTCAAGGAGAGCATATTTTTAAAAATCTAGCAATATTTTTAATAAACATAGCTCTCAACAACTGTCGCTCACATGGCAGGCTGATGTGCTAAATGTACAGGACAAGCTTTACCTCGTGGATTAGCCATAAAATGCAACCTGTCCAAAACAAATTTGTTCTTTTCTAAGTGTTTTGAATTTTTCTTTTTAAAGGAATGTCTAAGGACTCCTAAGTAAAAGAAGTAAAGACAACATTTGTGTTTTTCTGTAATGCACCTAAGGAGGAAAATGCTGCAGTATGTAGAATTGAAATCTGTTTAATATTGGGAGGAAGAAAACGCTTATCCACAGTTCATGCCTTTCAAAGATCAACTTTTTGACATACCTCACACCATTTACACCCTCATCTCTCCTGTACCCATGTCCTCAAAATCTTTAGGAATCAGGGTTTAAGGATTCCTATGCAAGCAAATGAGTAATAGACATAGAAAGAAAGAGACAAAAGTGTACTGGTATAAGGTAAGGGATGCAGAACTACTAGACAAGCGTATAAAGAGATGAGTGAGATTGGGAAATAGTGAGAAATGGTATTCTAGGCATGAGAAGAGTACCAGGATTACTTTTTCAGGCAGTAGTTCATGAAGTTAAGTCTGTYGTACTTAATGTAGAGAGAAATCCTATCAAAGGAGACCAGATTTCTTCTGGTGGTTAGTTCTGAGATATACAGGCCAGTGGAGCAGTGTTTTGTACAACATACTTCTCTGTGATGGCTCAAAAGCTTTGCTTTTTGTGTTTTTTTGCTTATTTTTTCCAGCTCCTACTCACAGTGAAGGACTAACAGTGAACACCAGGTGAGGAACCCTGGGTGTTGTCTTCAAATGTAGAGCAAAGGGAAAAAGCAGCAACGACTGCTCGTACCACCATCTTCCCCRTTAACACCCAGGTGATGAGGAGGACCTGATGAGAAGAGAGTACCAGGACATCTGTGGAAGCTGGTGATAGAACTGTAAACGAGGTGTCTCTGAGAGCTCCTGCTGAGCCTTGGGGTCTCTTTCTGATCACTGCCCATAACACCTTTTTGTAAGACAGAGCTCATCAAATGGTCTGTATTGTTCTTCCTAAGGTCCAAGTTTGAACGTAAATCTCCTCATTTGATCAGCCATTTCAGTTTGTGTTAGTCTTGTAACAACAAAGATTCTCTGCTCTCTTTACATGGCAACCAGTGGCAGAGAAAAATATTAGACCATAACACCAGAGACATTCATTTTGGTTGCCATCTTGAATTTTGGCACAGAGTCATGGAAATGTTTGGTTTGAATAAAGTCATTTCATTTGTTTGTTTTGGTTATAATTTCAGTTATTAATTCACACCCCCAAAATATTTGTATTGAACAGGATGTTAAATCAGTCATGTTTCACAATTGGATRCTGATATTACTTTCATGTTTTGATTTCTGTTAGTTTATGCTTTATAAACTTTCTCAAATTGGCTGATGTTTTCAGACCCAGGCTTGAACCCTAAGGCCCAGGTGGCTCCTATCAGTTGCAATAGTGGCTTAGTGAAGCACTCCAGTTAAAATTTGCCTAATGCTATGAAACTTAATTTGTTGTGTTAAGACAACCTCAGCAGCTGGAAATTGTTTTGGAGAGAAGATCCACCCATCCTTAAAATGTTCAGGAAGTAGCTTCAGCTTTGGCCCATTCTTGGTGCCATGTTAAGAGAAAAAAAAAAAATTTCACGGTATTTTCTAACTTCTCCTTTACCAAACAACAACCTATATGATTATGAGAGATCTTTTCTTCAAGGAGCACAAAAACTTCCCCTTATTTGTGTCAGAACCATCAGAGATTGGATTCTCACAGTATGTTTGATCTGTTTTCCTGTTCTGATGGTCTCCTGTCGTTTTTACCCTGTATAATGAGTGCTAGGAGCACATATTTATGTTTTGGCACATACATTATGATCAACCCAAATGACTGATAAGAAAAAAAGGTGTCTCAGATGGGAAAAGCATTTCCTATTGCAATGATTGTGTTCATGTTCACACTTTGGGTGTGCACACCTCCTGTCATTCAAGACCAGATACGTTGTGAGAAGATGAAAAAATCATGTTAATACCCCGTTAAGTTCACKGTCTCCCATGCTCCACATGTGTCCAGAATGTGTGTTTTGCTATTTCTGTTCCACTTGTGAATGAGACAGATCAAATACTTCAGGTGTTCAAAATCCGGTTCTCTGATGTAGCTGTTTCCATTCTCACTTCTTTGGCTTCTCTTTCAACTCCTGGACAGTCATGATCCTGTTCCCTTTCTCTGTGTTTTCAGCTGTGTCCTTCAAGAATCTCCACAGCTTTTGTCTGCTGCCGATGCCGCCTCATATAACATCAGTGGCCCAAATTTTTGTGAGAGGACAGCTTGTGAATTTTGTTTTCAAATCCTGTATCATCTGTAATCATCAAATTTCACCTATTGTTCTGTGGGATAAATCTTTCTATTATTTCTGCTGGTCCACTAAGTTGTTGGCTCGTTACTAGTGACAATTCAGCTGAAGAACTTCTTTCTTCAAAATTCTTTTTAATTTAAAATTCTTCTTCAACATTGAGGTCCTTAGAAGCTATAGGCTTTAAAACCTCAAGTATGTTTTCTCATTGCCTACTCTATCACCCTTGAAAGTCTCCAGCTTCTTATTCACAACTATTTTAGGGCTTGTTTCCTTACAAAATTTAGCTTCAGTAAATAATTTATTCTCCTCCTTACTTCCTACCGGATGATATCCAAGATATCCTTACTCTGATGAGTTTCATATGCAGGATCAAGCAGCTGTAGAACCAGCCTTTTCCCTTCTTCTGTATAGCAGTGACTTCTTCTTGTCATGAAATGCCAAATATATGGTCCATAAAAAAACCACCTATTGTCACCATCGTCAGCACTGACAGGTAGATCTCATGTCTTCTGACTCCTTTGGCACTGGCTCTGAATTCTTCTGAGGTCTGTGCTATGGATACAGCCTATACTGTCACTAGATGCAATGTCATATTGATATTATGTACATCCTTGTAGGACTCTCATCCTCATTTTGTTCAGACTCTAGTTACTTTGCTCAGGTTGTCACAACAACCTCTGAAAACTGTCTAGCGGTTTGGAGGATAGAGATCTAAGTGCAAAGTTAGCTCAGGAAAGATGATGGTCTTCAGAGGATTGTTTGCAGTCACTGGTGGTTTTTTTTTTTTTTTTTTTTTCATCTTTGGCAAATTACCAACTTCTTCTGGCTGAGTATGGACGTAGATTAATTGTTTTGTTATCTTTACTGGTCTCCCACCCACTGATTCTGGAATAACGTGTTGTTCTCAGTTCTATCCTATCCAGCATGTCTCCTCAACTTCTTTGGTTGTGTGTTGGATAGATCCAGCACCACATCTGTAACTTTGATGACCAAGTAGCAGTATATCAGACATCTTGCCTCTAAGATTTGAAAATTATCAGAGTAGTACAGGTTACAGTTTAAGATCCTTCTTTTGAAGAGATGGATTATTCAGCTGCAGAAACAGCCAAGTCTGACATCCTCTGCTCCCTCTAAAATATTTCTTCTGCTTCCAGTAAATTTAAAAAAAAAAAAAAAAAAAAAAAAAAAAGACTGGTCCTTTTCATCAGGCCAAATATGCCAACCTTGAGCTCTTTTCTGCCTTGGGTATGCCAGGGCAGCCAGACTATCAAAATAAATGGTGGATATTCCATTGCCTTGTGTATCTGCTGCTCCCAGCTCTCAGCACAACTGCCATTATCTTGSAAGCACCTGCAGTAAGAATAAGGAACTAATGCAACAAGCTTGGTCTCTTTTTAATGTCTCCCTCCACTTCTCAGCCTAGAGTCTGTTTGTGCCTTTGTGCATACCAGATACCTCAAGCTGAAGATGGCATACCTATTTTGACTATTTGATGCTCTGCTACTAATGTATCTGTCCCTTTTCAATGTTATCTGTGAAAGAGTTCACTTCAGAAAGTGCTTCAATGAGGAGACATAGAACTGTTTCCCTCACGTCTCAGAGAAGGCTTTCTGCAGTACCACCGATGAAAGGAGAAAGGTAAACCRTTTTGGACTTGGAATAGTTGCGTATCGGGGTAAAACAATTATGTACTTGCTCATCAAGTGGAGATTAGTTTTTCTCCTTGTTTTTATGACATTTACTTCTAAGTACTCATTAGAGAGTTTCATCAAAAGTGTCTTTGTTTACCATGTCAAAAGAAATTGCTAGTGTAAACCCTTTAATCTTTCTGTATCTATTTCAATGTTAAGACTGTGTAATATAACTAAGGGGTTCTCCCCTACTGTTCCATATTTGGATCATTTCTGTGTTTCAGAGACTATTTGAATAGGCAGAAAATCAGAATAGTTGGTCTTGAAAGGAATAAGGTGCACATCAGAGTCCTGAAGGTTAGGGTACAGGAAAGCTCATGCAAGTGTTTTGTATCATATTCCAAGATACTACGCCCAGTACCACATGATAAGCACACCACAATGTACAAGTTAAGGGAGGAGTGTGACATTGTTTCTGCTCTGAAAGCAGTTGACTTTTACTTGCCACATCAATTATTAAGTTAGCTTACCTAGTTCATTTTCTTGAACCTTAAAACAGCCTCACAGCTGCTGTGAGTGCTTTCTCCCAATGGACAGTCAATGGGATATCTTACTGTGACACTAGACAGACTATTTGGATGCCAATGGGACATCATAAAGTTTCTGTCGCCGTGGCTAGATATTCTCTTGGACAAGCATAGTTTGTTGGGTATGACTCATTCTGAGTTCTTGGAAGCTGCTGTACACATCTCTAATTCTGGTTCTACAGAATTGCAAGGGGTTTTGATATCAAGATCTTTGTTTTCAGTAGGAGTCTGTACAGAATTAGGACGGACTCCTCATGCATAGACTTGAATTCCTGAAGGTGCTGGATTATTTCTCTTTGTTATCTGTGATGGGAATCATTAGTTTGCAGATGAGCTTACAGAGCAGGACCAGGGTCTCAGGCTGTGTTCTTTTAAGCCTGTTGCTTTTATTAAGACAGCGCTTCCAGTCATCTTGGTTATTTGCTGGAAACTGAAGCAAACTGGTCTCTGACTTATTTTTATTAAGGTTGACCAAACTGCCAAGGATTTTTTTTCCTGAGTCAGTCCTACATTTTCTTTGCTGCTCATGAGCATCCTGGGCCCCGTGCTTGAACCTTTGACGGGTTATTTGGTGTATCTAAAATGCTTTATTTCTGGGCACCTTATTCCTGTAGATTTGTCATGAGTTTGTCCCAAAAGCAGCTCCTGAGTTTTACTTAAACCTGGAACTGGCCTTCTTGTCTTCTTTCTAGAATCTTGCGTTTACAGAGTTAAGACGTCCTTGCCTATGCTAAGCATCAAGACAATCTTTATCTCTGCAGAATCAGGTCTGTCACTCCTTGAGATTCCTTATACCAAGAGCAGAAAAATCAACATTCATAATTTAATGCAGAAACTGTTAAATTGGGAAAGAGATGGATGAGGAACAGTATAAGGGATAAGGTGAAAAGATAGTTGTTCGCTATTTTGGAGCATCAGATGAAATGAGCACATATCAGATTCAAAGTAAGAAAAAAAGAGGTGACTTCTTTCACAGTATGTAACTGACCTGGAGAAACCCATGTCAGATAATGTAGTAGATGCAAAAAGTGTGTAGTTTCAAAAGGCAAAGTAGACAAAATCATGAAAAAAATACAACTATTACGGAGTATTCAATTCTAAATCCAGAAACCGAAGAGGACCTTTCTAACACTTTGGAGATTGCCAGGCGATGAGTACTCTGGRGAAGCGTCACCATGTGTCTGAGCACAGACACATGCTCACCCACTGTACACTTCAAAGAACTGTAGAACATGGTAAGTGTTTCCTTCCCACATTAGCATCCTACCATCCTTTCCCAAAGAGAGTGATCAAATTTCCCTACTGCATAGGGATGAGCTGTTAGGAGATGCAAGCTCATCGTCTCCAAAATTGTTGGATTCTGACTCTTTACCACAGCCTCTATGTCATAGAGGACAAACTCCACTCAACTAAAGGTGACAAACAAGGCACCAAGGCTGCCCGAGGAGTCTGCTCTGTCTGTTATCTTACCAAAAAAGGATTTTACTGTCTCTCACTGAAAARCAGCTTTCACTGCTGTTTCCAATTTGAAGGAGAGAATCACTGATGACTGTGGAGACCCTGGTGTGATTTTCTTGCCAGTGGTATTCAGTGAATCATAGTCATTCCCTAGGGAAAAAAATATACTTAACTGAGCCTCTTGGAGTYCACGCCTACAGTGCACACAATGAGCTTGAGAAATCTCATCTTCTTTGAAAAGGGAGGGCTTCTTTATTATCTTGAATTATCACAGAAAGGAACGTATTAATTTAGAGATGCCAGCATCTCTGTCACCTGCCCACTTGTTTAGGGCAGATGACAGAGGTGCTGCCATCTCTAAGCAAATTTCAGCGTTGTGTTGGGCCACTGGCTTTCCAGGCTGTGCTACAGGCTTGCCCAGAATGCTAAGACGACTCTAGAAGTTTCGTTTGATCTGGCGTTCCTGCATGAGTGTTTTAGATACTCTCATTTTGCTACACTTAAAKCAGTGGTAAAGTGTATTCTCCTTCCCACAGACAAAGTGGAGACAGTTTACAGTGTAGATATGTTAAAAAGTCATAAAATCACCTCAAAAAACATTGGTGGTATTGATCTAATCACAGAATCACAGAATGGTTGAGGTTGGAAGGGACCTGTTTGTCTCTAGTAATACCATGTCAAAAATCATGACGGGGTCTTTGAAAAATGCATTTACTATCAAATCCAAAGCTTTGAGTGTTATGGCATCCTCATTCTGGTATAGAAAGAACAATCTTTTTGCTCATATTGAAGGGGAAAATCATTCAGGATTTTTTCCCCCAGTTTCCAGTAGTTAATATATAGGATTCAYCTCATTAATATTAAAGTGCTTTTCCCATAGTTCTGTGATCTTCTCTGCTTTAACAGATATATCTAACATTYGGAATGTGTCATTTTTACAAGTGTCTAGATGGGCTGCTGTGAATGTACTGGGAAAGCTAATGAAGCTGTGGCCATCCCATTAGTGCTGCTAATTACATTATTTGTGCTTCTGGTTACACGGTGCTTTCCCAGTTCAAAATTGGTCTCTGTCTTCCCTYCTGGAAGTGTTTCTCTCAACCATTTTTTTATTGCAGAAATTCAATGTGGAGTATGTTTTGACTGTCATATCAGCCTTTTTTTTTTTTATTTTTTCTTATCTACAGATGTACCAAACTTGTGTTTCTGTATGTCTACTGAAAGTTCATTATGAAAAATATCTGAAAGTAAAGATCGGTGGCTTTTCCTGCCAAATTGTGGATCTGCAAGTTTTCTTAGGTATTCTGACTGTAACCAAAATGATTTGGCTGAGGGCAGGTAAAAATAAAGGAGAACTTTAAATAAGTTGTCAAAGCACTGTAAGTGCTACAAAGCCATGTTTCCCTGAAGTATTATTGCCATCTCCTTTATTAGTTTTGTTCTTCTTTGATGTTTGTTCTATTAAATTGTTTCCATCTCTTCAGAGTAGCATAGCACAGCACTCTGCATAGCAGTACTGAGCGAGATCTTCAGATCCTGAAGTATAGTTAGAGATTGCTGTAGCAAATGTCCCTTGATGGAGAGGATGTCAAATTGCGTCACTTCAGGCAGCTGCTTCCAGAGACCCTGGTGAGTCAGAATGTCTGCTGATGCTTTCCCGCACAAGTGGAGGAGTTTTTATGATTCTGCGGGAATTGTGGAGCTCTCCTGTGCATCTAGTCCACCTGCAATAAGGTTTCAATACTTTAATGACCACAGATGCTTGTCTCAAGAAAGGCCTAGAATACGGTCACCAAGACATTCCCTAGTCATTACACTATATGCATTGCACAAGTCCTGTCRTATTTGTCCCTGGCTGCACAGTGTGTCTTTGCTTCGTGTGCTTTCCCAAGTGACAGAAAGACTCCTCCTTTCAGAATATCAGGAAATCTCTGTTTTGATGAGACTAGGCTGTGTTTTTCATGGAATTATGTACATGCCCAGATCCGGATAGATTGATGTAATGCCTCACGCCACTTTTGGCATTTTGGTAATTAAGGAATATCTGTGCACAGCTAGTGAGAAGTGACTGTGTTGATAAATCAGAAAAGGACGTAATTCATCTTCACTTTCTGCAGCATGCTTAGCCCTCGCATGTAACTCTTTCTTGCATCAGTCTTTGTGGACAGCAGTGAGGTATCATCTTAGCTGGCCAGCTAAGTAGAATGAGAGATGAAGAGTATTGCCCTGCCTRAAGACTCCTGAAAGGGGGAGAAGAAGAAGAAGTTAGTCTCTGTCTTCAGAAGATACTGATTGAAGTATTGGTGTTCCTCAATGTAGCTCAACAGTGCCAGCATATACCGCAGGGGACAGAGCTTCTGCCTGAAAGCTGTTCAAGAAGTCTGCAGGATGTGGGAAAAAAAGAAAACTTTTTTTCTTCCCTCTCAATTTTTTTTTTTTTTTTTTTTTTTGCCACAAACCACAGCTGTAAAGAGCCTCTCTTTTCCACAAGATATAAAGGTCTGTATTCCTAAGGGTATTTTCCATTTTTTCCATGAAATCACAGCCCAGTACCAGAAAGGCTCAGTTGCTTGATTGAATGCTTTCAGACCATCTATACCATCTTCCCTATGCAACTTAGCCCTAGATAAGATTTTTCTAAAAGCAGAAAAATAACTGAGGTCTGTAATCTTTGAAATTGGTCTTTCCTGAAAACACACTGTGACATCCAAAATAGTGGGTTTTTTTCCTGAAAATATGGGCATTAAGTGGCATTCCAAAAATAATGCTGTCATTTTGGCAAGTAAGAAAACGACAGCCATTAAATGGCAATTTTAATTGGTCATCTCTCTCCTTGGTGCTGTATCTAGGTTCATTTGTAAGACAATTTCGGTTCTCCTACTGAGCAAAAATTGTCTCTTCTGTGTCAGCTTGTTGCATGATGAAGGATCTTGTGTTTGTACAGGGCACCTGGAGCCTTTCATGAAGACAGGACAAAGAACTCCAAGCTTAGTTTCTTCCAGAGCCATATCAAAAAATGAACCAGGGCTTAAAGTCATTTGCCTTCCCTGGGAAAATAGGGTGGATATGAAAGAAAATATTTGTGAAGCAGGTACCTAAAAGCCCAGGTGTTCTTGTTGTTAACATTATAGTGTGCATGTTAGCAATTAATTTCAAACAGCTTTTAACCAATCTAGTCTAGTGATTTTGAATGCAAGAAAAAAAGAATAGATGTTATTTTAAAAGAATTAGAAGGCATRTTTTCCTTTGCAGTCTGTCCAAATTGCTGCTGTCGTTCTAAACCACAATTAATGTAGGTTATGGGTAGTCCATACAAGCAGCTGTTATTCTGCACAGCTGCAGATTGCTGTTGTTCTGCAGGGGTGTGGGTATCTCRCTGTTGCCTCCACGTTCTTTGATAACACATTTTCTTGATTAATCTCATTGCCTTCCAGTGGTATGTTAAGGGAAGCCAGCCTATTGTTATGGATTTGAGGTTTGACTTGCTAAGGAAAGAGCTTTAGTGGGAAAGACGGCCACTAAAGTGACACCGAAAGTGCTTTAGGGAATAAGGACCTTTTATGTGTAATGGAACTGGTCTCAAGTCTGCATGCTGCTCACCCTGTGACACTGAAACTCTGGTCCATCTTGAAGACATTCAATTTATAAGAGGCTCCATTGTCAAAAAATATCTTCTGCTGTGGGATGGCCTTGGTGTTTTTGACTACCAAGTGAGCCGAACCTGGGCACCTCTGTATTTCTACCTTGATGAGAACACCTTTATTCATAGGTTAGAAAACCTTCATAGTAGGAAAGAGTCTGTGAACTGAGACAATGAGAATGCGGTAACTGAGAGAAATTGGTAACAWGAGACGTTGTAAGCCAGAACAGAAGAGTATGATGTAGCCAGAGGGCTGGAGAGGTGTGTGTGGCTTTCATGTTTTTATTACTGTTGGATGTGGTTCAGCTTGTTATTGTATGTCTGTTGATTGTGGAAAGCTGAAGCACARGCAGCATGTCTTAATTCACGCAGCAGTAATGGGGACGTGCCGCTGTTTCTTTGTCGAGTACCAGCGCACGTTCCTGTAGGTCCTGAGCTCTGTGGAGCTGTGCAGTGCAGCCATGGGCTGAAAAGCAAGGTGCTCAAGTTCAGATCTAGGCCCTTTGCACGCCCTAGTAGAGCATGCCAGAGAGAAAGAGAGACTGTATGGATAGTCGTGCTTKGGATCTTCCCTAGGGAAGGGCAAAACCTTTTTTTCCTCACTCTCTTTCTAACCGTGTATCTTTGTTAAAGAGAAAGTGTGCTGGAATTGTTTGCTGCAGCTTTTGTTTCTTCCTGGGAACAAGAGAAAGGAACTGTTGGGAATCGTATTCAATGTTGGCAGTGAAGATCACACTTTTTCTTTCCTATTGTCTTCCTCAATTTGCCACCTAGTAACAGAGCATATAGAAAACTGCTCCGTTTCTGGTCCTTCCCACAGCCCCAGTGTCGTGCAACGTGCTGGTAAGCCTGCGCTCAGGAGTGCATTCGGTCTGATTTTAACCCCGTAGGGGCAGTCCATCCTGTTGCTGAATTACAGCCAAGCAGACCTGCGAAAGCACTTTGAGCATCAAGAAAATGCAAGCAGATCCTTGTCTCGTGAATCTAGTTCTCAAATGTGGTAGGGAAACGGAGGTCTGAAGAGAGGGAGACGTGAACTGAAGTCTGTTTAACTTCAAGGATTATTGTAGCCATGAGGTTACCTGTGTCATTCTCACTGATAGGATACCCTAGGAATGAGCTCCCCTGATTCCTCTGTTCCCATGTTATCCCCTCTCGGAGCACTCTTAAGACCCCCGGCTCGGTGCCCTGCCACCCCTCMCTGCCACGTAGGAAYGGCAGCGAACAAGGGCTGGCGAAGCAGACTCCTCTCGGAGGGACTTGCCAGGGTTAATCTGTGAGCGGTTCTGACGTGCTCKAAGTGCCACGTATGATTATGAAGCTAGTGCTCGAGCTCAGCCCTTTGCCGCTCCCCCTCCTTGTTTCTTGGTTTTTCTTTTCTCTCTTTCTTTTCTTCTTTTCCCCCCGCCGTAATARCGAGGAAGCCTTTCAATTGGCTGGGCGGCAGAGCCAAGCCAGGGCTCGTGAGGAACAATGACCAAAGACCAGACTCCAGCTTGTAAACCAAAACCTCCCCAGCGGCTGCTGCTAAAAGGAGATTAGAAAGGATTCCTATGCCAGCTGGCATCTGGATTTCCCCCACACCGCCTCAGAACCCGTCCACTAGGAATTTCTAGTTGCCAGCGTGTGTGCATTCACCCACCCCCTGCTTGGGACGCGCGGGGAAGCAGCAGCAGCAGCAGCAGCTTGAGGAGCTGCTGGTGCTGCAGGGCTGAGCCGAGCCACGCGTTGCGTTTCGTGGAAACCCTGGGGACAGGTYGGGAAGCCCAGGGGCAGGAGAGGGATGACGGCAGGCAGTGGGGAGGAACTGCTCACCAGTGTGYCCCTGCCAAAATGTCACACGGGTGGGCAGGCTGCCCCACCGACCTACCCTTGCTAATCCCTAGCCAGCTGCAGATGGTGGGGCGAGAGCGGGGCGCCTACARTTTATTAAAAGGTCTGAGATTACATTTGGGGCAACATGACAGTAGGTTACGTGGAAGCGGCCGCCTCCGTGAAGGAAAGAGACACTCAGGCTTGATGGAAGAAGAGCTGCATKCTGTGACACTCATGGAGAGCCCTGGCCACCACCAAGGAAGGAGCTAAGTATCACTGTTGGGGACCAGAAACTGGGAGGGGACAGRGAGGAAATTCTGTGGGCTTTAGAGCATGACTTTAAGTATTTGTGGTTTGGGGAGTCAAAGGAGTGAGGAATGTAGACTCCAAGTCCCACGTAGCCTCCAAGCAGCAGAGATTTTACCTTTGGGACTATCTACAGTTAAAAAAAAAAAAAAAAAAACCACCCACACTTTTTTTTTCTATATTGGTTCCTCCTCAGGGTCACATCCGTGGGCTTTTTAGGAGCATCTGCAATTTTCATGGTAAATGTGAGGGTTGTACACACACCTGCGTGTGCAAGTCTGTACCGGCAGCCGTACAGGTATTCAAATRGACATTGCCAAGCTGGCAACTGCCAACAAAGGCACTGCCCGGTTACTTAAACCCTCCTGGTGGAAGTGGTTTATATTTGAGGGGAGGTTTACATGAATCTATCAGGAAGCAGATGCCAGAGGTGGTGCCTCTCTGAGGGACTGGGGAGGAACGAGGCCCATGAACACTCTGGGCCAAGGAGGGTACCAAGGAATTTCCATGCTGTGACTCGCTGGCTGATCTAAACTCTGTCTGCTCCTTTGAGGAGCTACTTTGGAAAGAGGAAAGGATTCCGAGTGATCCAAGAGTGTTGCAGCAGAAGTGGTTGAAAAATGGCAAACCATCTAACCCTTGAACAAACAACTTCCTTGTGAAAAAAAAAGAGCATTTCCCCCCCAAATATTTATTTTTTACAATGTTTTTGAGATTAATATTTTTGAAGTCTTGTCAGGTGCGGCCTGGGCCACGCTCAGGTCATTGTGCAGAATAGGTGCAGAACTCCCCAAAGCACCTCACAAACCACAACGAAGGGTCCTTGGGGTCTCTCCGAATAACGGGCCCAAAATTCAGGTACCCGCAGGTATTGCTCCTGCCCTGAAACCCCCTCCCAGAAACTCCATGAAGGGAAAACAGCTGAATGAAGGAGACATTGGTCCTTCTGCAAATGGGTTCAACACCTTTTTTCCTCAGATTTGCCCACCCCTTCCAGGCTGGCTGGCAACCCTGCATTTTGCCGTTAGAAAATGGTAGCCAGGATCTGCCAGAGAGATTTGCAGGTTTGGCAGAAACACTGTTTTGGTCGAGGGACTCCTGGGTCACAGCTCTGAGGAACAGAAGTCTGAGTGCATCTCTGAGCAGCTTCGCTTCTTGGTGTGTGTTCTTTTCCTAAAAAAAAAAATCAGGATTTTCTCCTGAAGGGAAAACCTTGATTCTTCTGGCCAGAGGGAGGGCTGAGGACCCAAACAGCTAAGGCTAGAATAGGAATCATCGCCCGGTTTCCCTTCCCCCTGTCAACTGCTCTTTTCCGTTCTCCCGCTTCCCCAGTTCAGCCACCTCCACGTTCAAACACCCAGCAGTTCCTCCACTCTCTTCCACATCAACTGTCCGTCCGGTTTGGAGAGTGCGGCCCTTGTGCCACCGAAGTAGCTCCCAGAGGGAAGGTGACACCGCCAACAAGACCAAGAAACGTTCCAGAAGAGATCCCCAAGGCTGCTAGACCACGAGCCACAGAGGCTGGGGCTCGGGCCCCAGCACGCGCAGTCTCTGGCCCCCTAGTTCCTTTACGTTAGCCTTGGAGCAGGAGAGGGGACGCTGACGCTTYCTCTCTTGGCTTTGGGTGGCCCAGCGTGCCGTTCAGCTGCACTTGCAGGACTTCACCACCATGTTGGAGAGCTGCTCCACTTTGGGGGTCCTCCCGACATAGTACAAGATAGTGAGTGGCTCCAGGTCCTGGGGGACGCAGCAGGGTGAAGCGGACGCCTCGGGGTTCAGCGTGTTGTACAAGCCCAGCACCTGGGGACACACAGACGTGGCAAAGTCAAGAACCTGTTTAAGTGGGTTGATAGTTTGGGATGGATGCCAGCCTGAGTATTGACAGTTCCCACCCAGCTTTGGAGGTTCTGATGCTCCCTTTCTCCCCTCCATCCTCCAAGTCATTGCAGTGCAAGGCTGGAGCCAGGATAGTCCTGCAGGAGCCCACTGKATTCCTCCTCCCTGCTGGCCCTGGCTCACGGATGGATGAGCCACGACTTGAGCCACGTGACAGCCAGAGAACAGTGGCCATGTTTCTTGCCCGGGGTGTCTGCTTTTCGGGGTAAGCAATTTCTGRGGATGTGAGCCCAAATTATGATCTCACCTGCACTACTGTGGTCTCATTAGYGCCCATCTGGTTTTAATGAGAGGGTCTGGCACACTCTGTTAAATACTCTACAGTCTTTAGGGACAAGGGGTGCTAAGGCAGCATCCTGTTTTATCATCCTCAGCCATATACTTGCAGCCTTTCTGGTGGGAGCTCTCTGGGATACTGAGCAAAGGCTCCAGATGTGGCATGTGAGGTACTTTATGCTCTAGGGCCACTGTACTGCAGAGGCAGCGTAGTTGCAGGGCACAGTGAGAGGCCTCCTTGTCACCACATCCGTCCTAGGTGGTGTTGACCAGTGGTCGGCAGCCGTAGGTTCTACGGACACTGCTCAGGTCGYTCTGCTAACCTTGCCAYGTGACAGGTAAGAKGATTAAGGGACTGGATCATCTCTCACATTTAAAAAGAAAGAAAAGGCTGCGAGAGCTGGGACTGCTTAGCTTGAAGGAAGACTGAAGTGGAATCTTCTCTGAAGGTGGGGATATAAAGAGGACAGAGGGTCAGCCTCCTTTCAGCGGTGTCCAGTGATAGGATGAGATAAAACAGGCATGAACGAAAACAGAGAGAGTTCTCTCTGAACACGAGGAAAAGCTTTTTTTTATCTTGGGTGTGACTGAGCACTGGAACAGGGAGCCCAGAGAGGTTGTGGAGTCTYSMGCCTTCAAAATCATCTGGACARGTTCCTGGGCAATGTGCTCCAGGTGACCCTGGTTAAGCAGGACAGTGGGACTGGATGATCTTTAAAAGTCTCCTCCAAAATTGTTTATTTACTTTTCCCAGTAACTTTGTCAGGAAAGCCTGAGCTRAGTAGCTAGCGAGCTGCTGCACTGTCTAGCCTGCTGCCTGTTGCTCTGTGGACAGAAGCACAATACTTTGTTCTGGCTTTTTTTGCTTTCATGATGGCCTGCCTTTTAGCCTTTCTTCTCCCCGTGGTGGGCCTGGGCTCCAGCTTTCTCTGTGCCATGGCACGAGTTTTACACGACAACCTGATACAGACTGCAGAAAAATCTGTCTAGTGAAAGCTGCAGGATGAGCTCAGACTTAGAGATGAAGGGGAAGCCTCAAGCACAAGCCCTCAGAGGATAAAGTGCTGCACGTACCGTGCTGTGAGTTGTGTCTGCACTGCGGAGGTACGGACAAGGGCCCGAGCAAAAGTTAGCAAAGTAGCCCTTGGGCTCGTGGACCCATTTCCAGCCCAGGTCCTGTCGGAAGTCGATGTAAAGAGGACGCACGCAGCAGTTCTCCTCCAGGTTCCTGGAACACAACATTGACACGAGGTTAATCTGAAGCGAGTCCTTCTACGTGCATATATGCACACATATATTGTATGGTGCGGCTTGTAGGGCCGGTGCTGTCCRTGACACCGCTTGGTTCTTGGTGGATGCGGCATGCACGCAGCGGGATGCGCACGGTGGGATGTGCACGGTGGGAAGCGCGCACGGGCACATGGTGCAGCACCGTGTGGCTCCCRCCACTAGGCGGCTCTGCCCCCAGCACCATGAGAGGACCAGGGGCACATGGGTGACCCCCAGCAGTGACCGAGCACTGCRGGGCCCTCCTCCTCCTCCTCYTCCTCCTCCATTTGGGGCTGGCAGAAGGTCCCAGGCYGTTTTGTGCTCTTGGGGCTGCTCGGGAGGCTCCCTCTCACCAGTGGCTCACCCAGGGAAACAGAGCGACTCTGTTGACCTGGCCAGTGTCATCCCCTTGGATGCCATGAGGAACAGCTTGGTTGGCCATGCTCTTTGGGCAGCCCCCGGGGGAACCACATCAAACCACAACTCCCTTAGGGGCTCTGACTTTCTCTGTGGYCTGGAGTCCTGCCAGGTTGCCCATCTAAGACATGGCACCCAGTGGCTGCAGGCAGGATTCTGRCTTACCGGAAGCAGTAGTTGGTGTCCAGGGCTCGCTTCTTTCTCTGGCTTCCCAACGAGGGACCCTCCAGCCGATGCGGGGGTAACATCATCAAAATGAGGTGGGGATTATGCAGGTCCTTCTGCTTCTTCAGGCGCCCCAAGTCCCCGCGGCCATAGTCATCCTCGCTGTCAATGCCTTCAGAGACAAACAAGTCCATAAAGAAGATGCTAATGTAGAAGAGAGGATGCAAGGAGACTCCTTAGTGCCCATAACACTCGCACGCCTCCTCTTGAGCCATCATCACCAAGCCACTTATTTTGGGACTTGTTTCATAAGGGACCCTTTCTACTCCTGATGAATTTGACTGCTGCAAGTCTGAAACAGAGCCTTGTGGGCCACCTGTTTTACCATTTGCAAACTGCTGGTGGGGCCATTAATCCATCCCACTCGCTCCTGGCTTCAGTCCCAGGACAGGCAGGAAGATGAATGGCTTAAAGAAGATGTCAGATCATTGGCACTCTGCAAAACAGCCTCAGAAATTGAGCCTGTGGGGGCCAGTGGCTGCAGCCCAGGGCTGCAGGCCAGGAGGTTCCTAATTCTTAGGCCGGCCAAGCCACTGACTCCCTGGGCCACCTCGCACAGGATGCCTGACTTCCTTGTGYTGCAGTCGCCCTAACTGGAAAGCAGAGACTCTGTGGAAATGTGAGAAGGCACCGAGCTGAACTTCCCCGAGAGCCATTAAAACACAAATGACTCCTTTCTGCAGACACACGTGCAAACCCACCCAGCCTGCACTTCCTTCCTCCCATTTCTAAATTATATAAAAATAGATACAACCATAGAACCACCATGCAAGCCACGCTTTAGGATCAATGTTTTGCAAGGTAAAACACTCAAATGCACAAAGCAAAACTATTTTTTCTTTAGACACACTCAGGTTTCTGTTTACCAAGAACCTCCCCGAACGCGGCTCTTAATCACCTTTGAATTTGATCTCCAGCACCTCGTGCAAATTCTCCACGATGTCCCCATTGGGCTGAAAAGTATGGCAAGGACAGTGTATACTAATTTCCAGGCCRAGGTTGGACTCTGCAAAGAAAGAGAGGACGCTGTGAGGAACAACCCTCTTCCTCAACCAGGACTGTCCCTGCAGCAGGGGAGTTCCACAGAGGCCAAGTACTGACGTAACTCCCAGCTCGTGGGTTGATCACGAGGCCGCGAGAGCTGGGGAACAGGAGGTGACTTGGAAAGGAGAGTGAGAACCAGAATCTTGTGGCTTCATTTGTACCAAAAGCCCTGTTCTTGCTAAAGGGAGCTTCTTGCTCAGGCGAGAA
This sequence comes from Eudromia elegans, assembly GCA_003342815.1. Taxonomy (NCBI): domain Eukaryota; kingdom Metazoa; phylum Chordata; class Aves; order Tinamiformes; family Tinamidae; genus Eudromia; species Eudromia elegans. The sequence goes on along the minus strand of PTEX01000004.1, from coordinate 2,509,207 downwards.
GGGTGCTCCTGGTTAATTTTTTTTTTTTTTTTTTGTGAGGATATTCAGCCTTCAAAAGCATTGTGAGCTTCAAGGAGATCCACTGGAAAACAGTTCTTTTGGAAAGCTGTCCTGCACTGCCTGTGCTAAGCCAGCATGGCCAGCCTCGGTGCCTGCCCACTCTCTGGCCTCTGCTCAGGGTCTGAAGGAGAGATCTGCAAACGCGCGAGTTGGATGTGGGTATKTCACGGGAAGCCCTGTCCTCAGCAGCTGCGGCCTCCTGTTTTGCTGAACTCCGCGCGCTCTAAGCAGCAGACTTTCCAGAGGCTCGTCTATTTTCATAATGACTTCCTGGACCAGTCATGCTGTGTGGGCCTGACTCAGGAAACACGAGCGTCTCATGAAAGCTCCTTTCTATGTTATGTTGTGCCGTGAATTAAGACATCTGGCTCCCCGGGGCACTGACGAGGTGCCTGGCACCTTCTTCCCTGYGCACTGTACACTCTGTCTGGTGTCTGTCTGCTAGCAGGCCTGCCCAGAGCAGGCCATTCCAGCCCGGAACTGCAGCCACGGGGACAAAACCTAGATTGCTGCAGGAAAGGAGAACTCCACACGCCCCGAGCTCATCCTTCCCGAGGGCGGCTGCCTGCCAAGGCCCACATTCCGGCTTCCCGTGGCACCTAGCGTCCAGCTGCGAGGCCGCTCCAGCTGTGAGTCACGGGGCCGGCGCTCCAGCTGTGAATGGGGTCAGTGTTCGCGCTGGCAGCTGCCCGTGACCATCTGCCGGGCGGCCCGGCGGTGGCAGGGCTGTGTCCTCCGCAGGCTCAGGCCTCCCTCTGTCTAGGCGTGTCAGCCTCTGGTATTTCCTCACCTTTATACCTGCCAAACTGCAAACAGCTGAAGAAGTCAGGGCCRCGGCTGTTTTCTCCTGCAAGATCTACCCTAGTTCACATGAGAACTGAATCACAGCAATCTTCGTTTTGTGTGTGTCACAGATGAGACAATTGCCAAGGTACCTTCCGCGCTTAGAATAAAGAACTAAGGGAAATGCCAGCGCTTCTCCGTGCAAACAGCTTCCTCCTCCCGAGGGGGAATTCTGAGTTACGCCCAGCTCACAGAGCTCCGGAGCAGGAGCTCCAGGACCGAGCGAGGAGGCGAGCGAAGCGCGGGCGCTCAGGGGGCTCCCTGGAGGGCRGCCCGCTCCCTTCCCTCCGTGCCAGCCCTGCTCCTCCCGCACATCAATCCACTACCGCGGGCGCCGGGACGCGCAGCCCAGAGCCCACCTCTGTGCAGGAGCCACTCGCGCACGGTCTCGGTGACGTCAAAGGAGAGCCACTCCGCGGAGCCCCGCGTCTGCACGTTCCTGCCGCTGAGGTAGCGCTGCTTGGCGATGTGCTCGTCCGGCCGAAGGATCTGCGTGGGAAGGAGCGCGGAGAGAATCGGTCTGCGTGGCGCCCAAGGAAGCGCTGACCTCGAAGGAAGGGCTAACCTCGAAAGAAGGGCTGACCTCAAAGGAAGGGGTAACCTCCTCTCATTTTGCTTCCACCTCTCGTTACTAACTAATTCAGGAGGCAGACCCCAGCAAGGGAGGCACCAGGAATGCCCTGGCCAGGGGAGGGACGTGTTTCACAACCACTCTGAACCTCAGCACTCTACCCAGCACCTCCCCTGTGTCCTTGGCAGCCCAGCTCTTGCAGTTCATCCTGTCTCAGGGCACATCTTGACATCTTTACACTGTAGTGGATCTAAGGGGTAGCTTTGTGTCTGTAGATGCCACTGGGAAGCGGGTGTGCGTTTTAGGGCAGCACCAGCAGTGGGCAAGAGAGGGTCCTGCCAGGGGTCCTTGCCCTGTAAGTCTGCCGGTGGCATTTTGGCATTTTCAGGTATACTCTGTGTCTCGGCTTCTGGAGGTGTGATGGGTGTGGAGCCCTTTCTCCTTGGTCTGACATCGCTCCCCTCTCCCAGGCAGCAGGCCGCAGCGTGGGCAAGGTCCTGCTCGCTGCAGGACTCCCGGTGCGCGCCACGGAGCACCACGGGGCGGCCCCAGCACTGCCTGCCGTGGCTGCGTCAGCGGGGAGAATCGCCCCGGCCTCTGGAGAGCTAGTCCGGGCAGTGCTGAGGGACTCGCAGTCACAGGGCAATTCCTGCTGCATTCTTACTGCAAGATGGGCAGATTCCCACCCATGGGGATGTGTGGGAACTGTGCTAAACTGTACACTAGCTGGGTAGTCCAGCTCTGCCCGAGGCAACTCCAAACCAGGATCAGACCTTATTCTGTCAGGAGAGGCTGAGAGTTCAAAGCAATCCCAAATGAGCACCCATATTAACCAAGTCTATGAAACACACCCCAAAATAAGGTGCTGATGAAAGGAAAGCAAGTCTTTCTTTTCTAGTGAGTCTGTGATAAGACAGGGAGCTCTGTCCTATGGATAAGCACTAACTGTGCTGACAGTCAAAGAAGCAAAACTGTCAAGGGGCCAAGGCACGCAGACGTGACAGAGAAGTGAGTGCTCCTCCAAGGGCTGGGGGTTCCTCTTTCAACACCTTCTCCTGCAGCAAAGAGCTYGCATAGGCTCCACAACAGGACGCCCACAGCAGCTGGGTAACGTGAGTGGAGAAAGCGTAAGAGGAAGAAAAAGCAGGTGAATTGTTTCATACACTGGAAAAAGCCTGAGGTAAAAAGAAAAGAGATTTCTTGTCTCTGCCCTRTGTTGCCTTGCACACTTCAGCTGARACCAGCTTGAGGAGAGAAGCTGTTCCTGGCGCAGGCACCGGAGGAGGCAAGAAGGACACGCACCTGGAAGAGCTCGATGCGCTGCTCGCTGCGTTTGGAGCTTGGGTTGGGCACGCGCAGCACCCGGAACTCGGCCCGGAACAGGTTGGTGCTGTTCTTCTCTGCTGAGGACACGTTAAAGCGGAACACGTTGGAGGTGACACCTTTGGGGCAAATGCCCAGCTCATCTATAAGCAAGGAAAGGGAAAAGCTTGAGAACCGTAGGTCAGAGGGGAGGAATCTAGGAAAAACATATTGGCAAGCAGCCTTCCGCTTCAGGCCTGCCCTTCATCCTGCCACCTCTAAAGTACGTCTGTCTGGCTAAAAATAACAACGGAGGATGAACTCGCCTGACTTACTCTATACTGGACTGTCTTGTAAAATCTTCTCACTACGGCCACCATTACTTCAATGGTACAGAGACCCAGTGGAGAACAGCAGCAGCATTTCTGTCCCTAGAGCTTCCAACTCTGTTCATCAAATGCTGCTTAGGCACATGAGTCTCTGCATCTCAAGTGATGGTCCTAACTAGAAGGATGGGGCAACCCCATCAGTTAGTGCTGCCCATTCCCCCTAGCGACAGTGGAGTGACTCTGCCTATGCTGGAGCTCTCCCTAGGGCTGGGAAGCCACGYAGGATGTCACCTCACCACTTCTGAACCTCAGTTTTACAAACGTCGACATTGGCTCCTGGAATGAAAGTCTGCCAGATGGCTGTAGAGTATGAGATATGGGAGATTTTTGGAGTATGGGGAACATACTGAATGTGTCCTGAACAAACTGGATTTTAAGACCAGTTTTCATTCATGACCTTGAAGAGAAATTCATGGATGTTTTAGTGCATTTCAAGGACAGATTAACAGTGCTGAGAGGCCTGCAGAGATCAGACACATGGGCAGGAAATAGCAYAGCAAGCCTCAGCCTGGAAGTCCGCCTGCTGAGCAGAACAACCCAGTTCACAGATGCCCAAAAGGAGAGCAGGTAAAAGACATGGAGTTCAGAGCAGAGTCCACTCTGTCCACAAAACAATGTGCTGAAAAACAACAACAACACCACGAGTGTCTCTGCATGGGACTACTCTGCTCCCATGGAAAGGGCTCTGTCAGCCCTATTACTCCCTCCTGCTGACCACTGTTAGTCTTCAAGGCTCCAGCATCATTAAGGCTTCCCACAGACAACACGCAGCAGCTCCTGCTCTGTGGCCACGTGCAGGTTGACTTTCAGTCACACAGAGCCTCTCACATGACCTGTGGCTGCTGTTTAGATGAACACAGAGCTGTCTCTCATGCCAGCTCATGTTATATTTATGCTGTTCTTAAAACCAAMCCAACCCCCCAAACCTATCACCATTCCCAGCCACAGTTCCAGTCTGTGACAAACAGACTGGAAGACCTGGCAACTTTCAAATTATATTCCTGAACTCGCTCTCCTCACTTCACAGCACCATTTTCTCCCAAGGAACACAGGTTCTGGAGATGGCCAGTGCAGGACAGCCCCTGAGAGCAGGGGTGAACTTCCCATGCTGACTTCTGCTCTGAGCAACACGCTGCTCTTCCAGAGTCAGCTCCCCCATAAAGATGAAGGCCTTCTTCTTGTGCTGCACCCCAATTCAGTACGTTTGCCAAGATGTGTCTTGGGGGGCAGCAATTTCACCAACTAACGTCCAGAAGCTCCCACTGAGACGCACCCTAGAATGCAGTACWGACTGGACCAGCTTCCTCACCCGGGCAGGACTCGGGCTGCTGTTCCACAGACGGATGTTTGGTGGCCCCAAGATCTTTGCCCCTGCAGCCGCCCCAGGCAGGCAGGCTCAGCCCCGCGGGCGGCAGCGAGAGGAGCACACGCAGCCACGCGAGGGCCCTCGCTGCGGGGACTCCAGCACCGTGTCTGCTTTTAAGTTTTGTTCGTTTTGTTCCACGGACCAGCACCAGAGCAAGTAAGAGATCAGCGCTTGCTTTTTTAAAAGTGCTCAAAGGCATCGTCCTGGCTGAAGCCTATCTGTGCTAGCTGGCACTGTGTCCTTGCTGGACACTGCCTTCTAGTACCCACGCTCCGAAGCTGTTCAGTAACCCTGGCCTCGGTAACCGTGTAGTTAGTGGCCGGCCTTTCCTGGCTGTCCACACAGGACGCCCCAGTAAGAACATCTGGAACATTTCCCTTGGGAGAGTGGTGGTTCATCCAGCCCARTGTCTGTTTCTACCAGTGGCACCTGGATGTCATGTGGGGATTGCTAGACAGAGCTGGTTATATACCACAGGGCCCCATGAGGGACAAAGTCATTATTGTGTATCCGCTCCATAAGATTCTTGGCYAAGAAGCACAGCAGTGATGCTGGTAAGAGGTGACTGTCTCTGGGGTATCTCCCCCATTCTCACCACATTGCCTTCTGCCCACTTATTGCACCAGCAAGGCCTTTCCTGGTGGAGATAACAAGAGCTATCTTCCCTTCACAGGAAGAAGCTGCACATTTCCTTCCTACCCTATGAACAAGCCATCTGTGAGGGAGAGATGGAGCCAAGTTGTGTGTCCCATTCTGAACACAGTGAGGTTTGTGGTTGTGCTTCTTATGGCCAAGCTCCACMGGCCTCTCCAAGGAAGGTACTGCCCCTTCGTGGGGAAGCCTCCAGCTGATGGGAGGGGGGCAAATGGTCACTGGCACCCTGGGGATGGGAAGCTTAGTCTACTGCCAGTGTGAGRTGCAGTAATCACCCTGAAGGCTGGACATGGCCAGCTACTGGTGCTGAACGATGCCCCGCAGTTATACCCCTGCAGCGCTCAGTGGATGCAGCCAACCCTGGAGAAAAGGCACAGCCTTCTCAGGTAGGTGATGTGCCACAGGGCACGTGGCCTCTTAGGAACTTCCCTCTTCCTACCACTGCTCTGCGAGCTGTGGGTTCTCCACGTGCTGCCGGTCCTGCCAGGCGGACCCTGTGCAGGTGCAGGATCCGCTCTGGCAGCCCCCCAAAAGCCGATGGCCGTGCAGTTAGAATTTGATGTCAAGGAAGGACAAGTCGTCTGCGGGCAGCAGCTGGCTCACTCCACAGTGCTACTGGTCAAGGTGCTTCATGAAGAAGTCACAGCATCAGCTGGCACAACAGACAGCTCCGTGTTMATAGCTGGGGAAGGGGCCTTCTTCCCGCTGGAGCTCTGCGGGTGGCAGTTCAGAGGGAAGGGATGTTTGGCCCCAGAGACCCATGGTTTTAACTGCCTCTGCTCTCAAACTGGCTTGGAAAATGGCATCTGTTTTTCCTTGGGAAAGTAAGCAAAGTAATTTGCAGGACTGATGCAATTACTCTCTGTGTTTGCATCTAGCTCAAAACAAGTACAGGGATCTRCTCGTGAAGATCTTCTCTTCCTAGAACAGTTGGTCTCTCCCTGCTGCCGTTTTTGCTCCTCAGCTTTTCTCACTCTTGAGCCTTAGGTCTAGGAGAAGGATGAGTTCTCTAAGCCAAGGAGCTGTTTGACTAATGGCTTGGAGCTAGGACATTTCTTTTGTGCATGTGTGTGTAAGCACATTTCAGGCTTGCCCGTATCATCCTCACAGTTCCCTCAATGGAGCAGCCCTCCCCTTCCCCCCAGGAGGAGACTGGCTCTAGCTCAGAGCACGCTCTGAGATCACCACCTGGCACCGTGACAAAGTCATGGGAAAGTTGAACATCAGCCACTTTTGAAGACAGAGGGCCAAATGCAGCGATGGTGTAAGTGGTGAAACTGCCCAGGCTTCAGGACGAGCAGGTCTCCTTACACCACAGCCCGTCTGYAGCCTCTGTCCCTCTGTGCGACCCAAGTCACAATTCTCTCTCTGGACAGTGAGATCTACACTGTTGGCTCCTAATATTTGATCCTAACATGGCTTGGTGTTTTGAGCCCACTGCTCAGAGCCATGTCCTGGTGCCCTAGATGGAGTTAGGAGAGGTTCATTCATTTCCATGGGAAGGGAGAGACCAGTTTGTATCCGGTGTGCCGTGGCTGCGGAGCTTCCCCTCYGCAATCCCTGTGCTCGCCTGCGGGATCCCCGTCCCCTGCCCCACGCGAGCTCTCTCTCGTGGTCCTGCACCAGCKCACCGTCCCTCCCCTCTGTCTCGGTGCTGCTTCCTCGAGCTCCACACTCCCTCCGCTCGCCCCTCCGCTCCACTCCAAATCCACTCCTCAGTTCATTTCCCGGGGCTGTGCTTTCCCAGTTTCCCGCCCACGGGACCATGCTGGTGCATGGTATGGCCGTGCTATTTTGTGCAGAGACTTGGTGTGCCCAGGCATTTCTAGAGTTTCACAACTGACACTTCAGTAGGTCAGAAATGTTGAAATATGGGTAAGCTGCTAATACCCCGCGCACTTTCTGTGCCTGGAGTCTTGGTGTMTCCTGAGCTAAGAGCTAATCATATAACCATATGGAGTGCAGTCTGCTGGAGATTAAGTGAAATTTGTTGCATTACCACATTGTAGCTCTTATTCCAGCTCATCATATGTCAAGATTAACATAAACCTGGCAGAGTAGCTGCAATCTGGCTGCCTGTACCAAAACCCAGCTGCTCCCTGGGAACTGCTGGTGTTCAGTGTCCCCAAGGCTGCGCTACATCACAGGGGGACACCCTGGATGGTGACGTGACCGAATGCCCACCAACAGCTTCGAGCAGGAAGGAGTCCTACGCGCTCACCGAGAGGGTTGCTTGTGCCTCCATCTGCTCGGCATGTGCAATGTGCTTGGGGTTCTTGTGTGCTCATCTAGAGCTGCTCGACTTCTGCACCTGAATCTGTTTAGTTTCTGCATCTGGGCCTGCTCATCATCTGCTCTGCACCTGCTCCACATCTGCCGTGCTTCCTCAGTGCCTGTGTTGCCAGCGGGGGGAAAGGAGGGTCTCCTTTGCCTTGCTGTCTGCTTTGCACCTGCTCAGCATCCCCCTAATCTGGTACCTTCTTTTCTCTCTCTTATTCCTCCGTAGTTGAGTAACATCCTTAACAGCATCTTCCATCCAGGAGTCTTTTTGGCAAATGCCCTTCCACCTTCTCTAGTCCGGAACAGGCTTTGCACAGCCCGAACACGTTGGCTGGACACCGGCAGCCGGCACCGGAGCCTCAGCAAGGAGGAGCCAGCCCCAGSCGCAGAGCCCGTCCTTTAGCCGGGACCTCTCCCCGCGCCGCCCCGGCCGCCGCCTGCGCCCTGCTCGCGGCCCCCCTTCCTCCTCCCCTCCCGGCCGCCGCCGCTCCGTCCTGCCCGTCCCGCGGTGCCGCCGCCGCCGCTCCCGCCCGGGCGGCGCGTCCCGCCGGGCCCC
>PTEX01000004.1:2474400-2499722 GCA_003342815.1 Eudromia elegans | reverse complement strand
GAGGCGGGCCGGTGCCCTCCGGCCCCGGCAGCGGCCCGCGCAGCAACCCCCGCTGCGGGAGAGCGGGCGCTGGCCGGGGTGCCCGCGGGAGYGGAGCCGCGGCGCGTCTGGGCCTGCGAGGGTCCCGCTCCCACGGGAGCCGGGCCTGGGGTGTCGCGCGCTGCGGGGTGGCCCCGGGGCCATGTGGGTGCTGCAGCGCTGACCGGGACCCGGGCTTCGGGTGCTGGGGGCTGCAGGAGCTGCTCTGCACTGGGAGATGCTGCATGGGGAGGAGGTGCCGGGAAGAGCCATGAGGTAACGCGCTGCGTGGGTTCACGGCAGAGGAGTTCCCTGGGACGCGAGGGCCTCGCTCTGCTTKGCTCTTCAAAGCGGAGGCCAAGGGTGAGCTGGTCACCGTGCACGAGCGCTTTGCTCGGGAAGAGGAATGTGAGAAGACGGATTCTTACCGGAGCAGACCAAGATGTAACAAGATCTGGTGGCTCCAAGATGATGTCAGACAAATCACAGCTTGAAATATGGTGCAAATTCTGAGCCTTGCTGTTAACCATCCACTGGAAATATTTTAACAGAGATTGGGATGGATGKTTCCAAGCCTCCCCAGGCACCTCTGAAATGAATCTGGACACTTTTCCATTCTGGACCCCGCATTACGTTGGAGGTCACTCTAAATGCGGCAGAACTGATTGCCTTGTCTCTGCTAATCCACSGGCTCGGTGCCACGCGGTGGGTTATTAGTTAAGACTGAGATAAGCGCAGGGGTTACGAGAGATGGCCAGTGGAGTTCCCCAGCAGCTGGTCCCGAGCCCAGCGCTCCGTAACGATCTCGGCATGCCGAAGCGAATGTGCTAATGAACCTGRGGGCTTAGCCACGGCTGGAGGCGTCGTCAGCGCGGGGCAGGACACGGACAGGCTCGGCGACGCGGTAACAAACGGGGTGACGTTTCCCCGTACTTACCGCTGTGAAATAGCGGCGCTGGAGCAGGATGCAGCTGTGGGGCTGGAGCCAGACGGGGCTGTCGCTCTGCAGGTCGCACGTGCTGGGTTAGGACGCGATGGGAAGCTCCACGGCCCAATGCACGGGAGCTGCCGCTAGTGGCTGCGAGTGGCAGCTGGACACGCTGGGATGCAGCTGGGCTGAGGGAGAGCCGCACAGGGCTACCGAGCGGGCGAGCTTCATGGGAAACATTTCACGTTTGGCAGCCCTGACCGGGGTTTGACAGTCTGAGCTGGGGCTGATGTAACGTGAAGAGCATCTGTTCTCAYGGAGACCAAGAGCGGCAAGTGCACCGGGCCTCTGCTGGCCATCGAAGCCCCTTTGCCCTCCRGAGGGGGAAATGTCACTGCACGTTTCACAAGCGTTGACAGGTAATGCACAGGTTCCAGCGCATTAGCAGCTCCTCCGCAGCCCCGCCGAGACGCCGGGGCGGCCCGGGTGCCCCGCGCCCGTGCCGAGGAGCGAGAGCTTGTGCGTGAGAGGAAGGCTCACGCCGCCCCGGCACACGCACGGCGGCCGAACCCGGAGCGGAGGCAAAGCTCGACAAGCAAGGCAGACACGGGCCTGCGAAACTCCCGCTTGGAGCAGGACCCTGGAAAGAGCAACGCCGGCACCGCAGACCCGCACTGCACGGGAAGCGAGCAGGGCAAACGGCTCCGGACAGGGGCAGCCGCCGCGGGCACAGGTCTCTGCCCTCAGCTGCGTGCCCTTCCCGGCTGAACGGGCTCCGATGCTGCCCGTGGCGTTGCAGACGTTCAGAGGGAGTGAGCCGGCGTCTCGAGGAGGGAAGGGTCTCACCGCGGCACCAGACAGGAGGGGAGAGCCCTTCTGCTCCATGGCAGCAYGCAGCGATGCCCCCATGGGCAACAGGGGGCCCTTGGAGTGGCCGAATCCGTAATCAAAATGGAAGAACGCCTTATCTGGAAGCTGGTGATTTCACGGAGCCTGAGCGGCCTGGCCTCCGAAGGGGAAAATCACGCCTCACTCGCTGAATTCCTTGAACGTGTCAAGGTTTGTAGGGGGAGATAGCATCTTTTATTAGACTGATTGATACGGCTGGAAAAACAGACAAGCTTCTGGGCACGGGAACGCTTCTTGCCTGCCTTTTTCCAGCTATATCAGTTGGTCTAATAAAAAATTACTACCCTTGCCTACAACTCCTACTGCACCCGGTCCTGAGGTCATCACGGCTGCAGCACAGCTCCTTGAGCGTCTCGGCAGGGAATGGGAAACGGCAGGATTCACCGTTATATTGGGAATGCTTAGACGCCTTCGGCAGGGAGAGCAAGAGAAGCCGGCGATCCCTCCACGTGAGGTGCCAGGGTCACCGGGGCTGTGACGGGGAGTCTCCGTGAGCTGGGCCCAGGGGGCTGGTGCCCCCATCCCTGGTGCCCATTGCCCCTGGCCTCGGGCCTGGGCCCTGGTAGAGCCTTGGCGGGACAGGCGCTGCAGAGCCCCACGGGGCACGAGCCCCGCCCCCAGCCGCTCAGGCCCCGCCCCCAGCCGCTCAGGCCCCCCCCAACAACACAGGCCCCGCCCCGCTTGGGGCGGGCGCTCGGCTCCTTTAAGAGCGGGCGGCACCGCGTTGCTAGGGACGCGCGGGGCGGGCGGTTTCCAGGAAGCGCCGGCCGTGGCGGGATGGAGGCCGAGGCGGAGCGCGCGGAGGCGCCGCCGCGCCGAGCGGGGCCCGGGGTAAGCGGCGAGGCCGCCGAGCCGGTGCCGCCGCCGAGCCGGTGCCGCCGCCGCTCCCCGCTCTGCTGGGCCCTTCTGGGGCTGCTCTGTGAGTAACCGCGTGCCCCCTTCGCCCTCAGGTGCTGCGGATGGGCCGCCGAGCGCGCCAGGATCCCCTTGCCGAGGAAGGCCGCAGGAACTCCTCCTCCTCCACCTCTGCTGGCGAGGTGCGTGTCGCTCCCGGTGACCTGCTGCAGGCTGAGGCTCCCGTTACTCCGGGATTGCTTCCAGGGCAAGGCCTCTCGTCTCTCTGAGGCTCCTTCCCATCTCCGGTGCTCCATCCTTGAGGTTTTCCTTAGGGCACGGAGCAACCCTCTCTCCTGGTGTTGTCACTTTGAGGTGTAGTTTTTGCACAGTACGTAATGTGATAGGTACAGAGGGCAGTATCAGATGGGATGTGATAATACAGCCCCTTCCTGACCTTGTACAGTCTTGTACCTCCTAGGGATTAGTGTGACCAGACATGCTGTTTCATTACTGKTTTTGCCATCTTCCCTGGTAGAAGGACAACGTGCAGGTGAACGGTGGGGTGTGCAGGTTTTTTCCTTCCCCTCACTTTTTGCTGCAGTGTAGTTTCTGATGGTCACTATTCATTTTAACAGCAACATGCTTTTTCCTTTGAYGCTTTCCATCTTCTTCCCTGTATGGTCTGTCAGGGCCACGCTGAGAGCCAAAAAGCTCCTGTTTGTAACTTKTCTCCTGCAAGCCTTGTTGCAGCTCAGCCTTGGAGAGGGGCTATTCCATCTGAACCCCTGCTGCTAGCAGGAGGAGATGGCCTGAAACTCTTCCCTCGTGGGAGATGAAAGCAGCATCTTTGGATACCGAGGAAGATGAGCTGGGAACCCTTCAACTCTGTTTTAAGGTTGCTTTCTGATGCTTGACGTGACTTCTACAGAGGCATCTTCTCTTGAAAGAAGCACCTATTAAAAATGATAGCAACTATGCTCCTTGACACCTTCAGATAGAACAAAGGCTCAATAGGCTTGCAGCTTATTGACAGTGTGCCGTTTCCCTTCCCTGGCTGTRCTAGGAGCTTGGGGAAAAATTTGAGGAAGGAGTTTGTGGGAGGTGCGAACAGCCCATGATCAGAGGTGACCTTAACTTTGTAAAGTCCATCCTCTTTGTTGCACTACTTGTCTGCCACTGTAGCAAAAAATGGATGCTCTGTATCACCCATTACCCATTTTTTTGGGAAGTTAAACCACTTCCCACTGGCAAAGCAAATTCCCTTTGGTGCAGTTATGAATACTGGAGAATGAGGAGGAACATCCACAGTAAGAGGAAGAATTAACACTCGCYGTGTCATTGCTCATCTTACCTGCATGAAGCTGGACGTCCACCTGACTAGCTGAGATCATTCCAAGACCTTAGCTTCCCTCCAGGAAGCAGATGAGTACACCCTTTGAAGAAGCTCTAGAGGCTAATTCCCTCAGCAGGCTTTGTGCTTTATCAGTGGGCCTCTCCCATCTCCTGCTACACAAGATACCTTGGACCTTAACAGCAGATGGTTTGGCTTGTGCTTGCTTTCTCCTGTCCCAGCAGCACCCGAAAGATGGGATGGGCCTCTGCAAAGCAAAAGGAATCTCCTTATTAACAGCCAATAGTAGAGTCTTTTGTAATTTAAAAAAAAATCAAAATAACAGTGGGCATTATAGGTAAGAGCAATTAAACAAACCACATGATAGTGCAATAGAGTGCGTTGGTTAACCCACAGGTTAGGGAGGCTTGTGGCCAGACCGGTCTCCAGCTGGAACGGCCTCCTTTGRCCTGAGCAATGATTCTGTGGTCAAGAGGAGATTAAGCCATGATGTGGGGGACAGTTTATTGGCTGAAGCTATCGCAGCTTGTGCTTGGTGGGTCTCACTTGGTGTGTCCCATGCCGTTGTAGTGGTTGTGAAGGGATTGTGATGGCTCCAGTTTTGGGCATCACCAGAGAGGCCTAAGAAATAATCCAGATCAAGGCAGTGAGCTTTTCAGCAGCAGCAGAGAAGGGTGARCCTTCCATGCCTTAAGATTCAAATACGTTATTTTTGGATCTTAACCACCAGGAGGAAATCTTTGAGTCAAGTCTCCCTTCTTTATTCCMAAATGTTGCTTTTAACTTAAAACCTTATAGTCACTGGAGAACAGATAACCCAGGATAAATCCTTTTCCTCTGTATTGTACACTGGGGACATCTCATACAAAATTTGATACCAAAATCTTCTCTTGTTAGAAGTAATGTYGTGTCTTCCTTAATCCCTGGTTGGTAACCACCTTCCTCTGGTCTGGGAGCTTGGCCCTGACTCTCTCCCTCAAGTGGCAGGGTCAGCTGTTAGGATGGGCTTCTTGTTCRGTTGACTGCTCACCCTGAAACCTTTTCCAAGAATCCTCCCAAAAGAAGTACAAAGTAAAACCTGTGTTCTTTTCTAAAACTGGCAGTAGTGGAGGGGGCACGTTGCAGTTAACATGGCCATAGGAGATTGTCTTAAAAATCAATAAAAGGAAGGGAAAAAAGGAGGCAGGGAGGAGAGATTAAGAGTTTGGCCTAAGTGTTTATTTTYACATAAACCTTTCAGGATAGTGATTCTGAACTCTGTGTTTCAAAACTGTTTTGTCCTTCCATGTTGGTCTATCCAGCTGAAATTTCTGGTAATAACATCTCAATGTCATGCCATTGTTATGGCTTTTCTATGGCTCTGGAAACCATTTGGGAAGTGACTTCCAATCCCAGCAGCTTGCTTGAAGGAAGCAAAAAGTACCTGTTTATCCACGTTTCAACACTTGGGCTGCTTATAAGGAAAGTCACTTCAAGGAACCAACAACTCTTCAACAGAATTACCAAGATCTTTGTCTTCAGTTCAGTAGGCAAATCTGATTGGAACCTAGACTTTCAGACTGCTGCTGAGTTCTCCTTGCCCGGGCCTCTGTCTCTCCAAACAGCCTGTGCACAGCAGGGCATCTCCTCAGATTGCTTCTCTCCCAAGCACGGTGTGAGAACCCCTTCCCTAGAATGCAACTGCAACACGTTGTGCCTTGCAGTCTATTATACCTGCTCAGAGCTCTGTAAACAGCATATGATATCTTAGTATCTCTTCAGTGCATATTATGTGTATGTGCTGTAACCTCTCCCAAAACAAGCTGCTTGGAGTGGTGCCTTGTGTGCAACTCCTCTGCTGAAGTCTAATAGATGAGGCTAATTCCAGTGCAGTGGTATCTAGATCACCTTCATATTTAGACCTGTCTCCTCATAAGTGTCACCAAGGCCAGTCAGTGCCTGACCCACAGAGCATGCCTGTGTTTTCAGTGCCCTAGCTCTGGCAAACAGAGCTGCAGCTGTGCGTGGCTTTACGAGGCAAGAAGAAACAGGGCTCTGTGCTGTAGCTGGGGCAGTCAGCGTCCCCCCGCAGCAACGGCTGCGCGTGATCCTGGCTTCAGAGCTCCTTGGCAAATCAACCGGCGCTTCTTGGGCACCCGAGGGAATTGCTGTAAATGGGAATTCCTAGAGATAAGTCTGCTTGCTGCATGCCAGAACTCTGCATTTCAAGCATTCATTTTCAGAAGGGTAATGCATCCRTTTTTCCATTGGGAGGCCTTTCCCATCCCCTGGCTTCATGTGTTCCTTTTTCATCATCTTGATGCTATTAGGGTTCTGACAAAATGGGGACAGASTCAAGCTGGTCATATTATTAGTATAATGGTAAGAGCAGATCATATGAGACTAATGATCTTTGCTCCCCATTCCTACCAGTACTTCTGGACACCCTTATAGAATAAAAGTCAATCTTTTTTCCTGGCTTGGCTATATCTAACAGCCCAAATGCTGGCTTGATGACATCCACTGAAAGAAGCTGTTCAGCCAGTTTGGAGCTCTTGAGAAGATTGATTTGGAAAGTTGAGTGGAAAAAAACCTTCATTTAAATATATCAGCAATTTTTTTCCTTTTCTGTGTCTCCTCTCAACAAGATTGAACTATTTGCTGTTCCACAAAAAAAGAAATTTGTGTTCAAAAATATTTTCCTGTTATCCAGCTTCCACAGTCTGTTTCTTCTTCATTYCACAGGGACAGGATTCCTTTTGGAATCATTGAAGCTTTCCCTGCTTTTTCTACTTTTTACAATCTTATAAGGTGCTGCCTGGGGCAGCACTCTATAGATTCTGCGAGTGGAGACTGCTTTTTGCAGGAGCGGTAGGGGAATGGGGTCTTCCAAACTGTGAGAGTATCACAGTACAGGTAGGAAAGGGTCATTCTGACTTAATCTCAGGATCTGACCAGAGTACTTTAAGCCCTTTCCTGGTTTTATTTTCCAAGTTTTCCCGAAGCCTGAAGAAAGGCTATGTGTGCCCATTTTGGAAACTGTGATCCTCCATTGTTGTCCTACCTGGTATTAGTAAACATGCTGAGGTAGCTGTAGTCCTTGGGTGATAATTAGGGTAAGCTGGTGTTTCTCTGCTGTTGGTATGTGCTATATGGGATAGGTTCCTCTAGCCAGCCAAGGACTTGGGCTGCTCCATTGCATACTGTAAGGATGTCTCCACAGGTGAGTTTTGCAAAGCAGCTCATTAAACTTCTCCCCCCAGGCTTATGAACAGCCCTGGATTGAGATCTCTGGCCACATTCCTTAGGCTGACATCCAGGCACCATTTAAATAAGACTCCTGTTATCTAACTGGAGAGAATAAACAACTGCAAATCWATTGCTGAGGGTGAAATCCATGTGGAAAATTGCTCAGAGAAGAGTGGTTATTTAAGTACTTTTTCAACATGTGTTGTCCATCTGGCTTTCCTTCCATGCTAGTGTGGAGTCCTGTACCACCTGGATCCTSTGCAGCTGGAGAAATGGAGGTCATGTTGTGACCTGCACAAGCCCTTCTATTCTCAGGTGTATGAAGAAGCGCTTCCCTTGTTTTGGGGCCTGTGCAGTTATCTGAGTTTTCCTGCTTGGCTGAAGATGATTTCATTTACACTGCTTGCTAGTATGGATACCTCTGTACTCCAGCTATATTAACCTTTGWGTAGCCTCCCTCCACCTCAGTCATCATCAGAACATAAAGCAGATGATAGTACAGAAATTAAATGGACTCAGATGCCAAAAATATTTTAAGCACAGATATATGTAACTGACTAATTACGTGCCTTCCCTGTTCTGCAGAGGAGATGATGCAGTTGAGAAGGGAGTTGGGTGGGTTAGAGTAGTGGTTCCAGCAGTGCAGTGTGTGGCYCTTGTATAGAGTCTTGGCCTCCTCTGCCTTCTCTCCCTCGCTTACTCTAGCTGTTTATTTCTAGTAGTGGATAGAGAATACCTGGTTCCTAGGTGGCTTGTTCTTCCTCACAACTGRCTGTCCTTGCTTCTGGTGATCACAGGCTGGTGCTGTCAAAGGTATTTGACACACTCTCAACACTCATAGTGGTTAACAGCCTGTTTGCACTTAAGTCGTTCCTCTATCCCTATAACCAAACAGTTCTTATAGGTTAAAGTGCATATACTTAGGCTAACATTGCTGACAACTAGACCTATTTTATGCTAACTGCAATAGATCCCAGTGGAGCTCAGGAAACAGTGGCTCCTGGAAAAGGGGCTGCAGCATGACTGGCACTCATTTCTGGATGGTGACACGCTTGCAGGGGTTACAAATTATGGCCCAAGTAAACAATTTGGGCCTTTCTCATTCTCTTGTGGGTCAAGGAGCTAAGTCTGATCTCCTCTCATTCCTGTTTGGAGTTGGTTCTCCTCAGGTTGCATTTCAAGGCTGTTTGCTGGCAGACTTTCCTGCCTTTTCAATCATGCACATTCTAATACCACAGTTTTTGTAYGTATAAATCACTACAGTCGTAAAATCTTATAACGGAGCAACCAACTTTGTATTCTGCTCATGTGAATAAGATTACAGAGCAGTGCTTTGGGAGAGCCGTTCACGTTGATCTTCAAACTACTCTGCAGATTTCCTTATTTTTCCCTTTTAACTTCTTTTCTTTTCCTCCCTGGATCCTTCTAGGATGAAGACTCCAATGAAAAGGTAGATCATGTAGGCCTAGAGAATTCCTTTCTAGGTAGATGCTGGCTCCTCTGAAAGGGACCAGTAAGACTAACATATTCATGTGCCTGGGGACTACCTTAAGAGAGAATTCTTGTATAGGAGAATGAGATGAAATCATGCTTCATGTGCAGCACCTATCCTGCAACCTCTGCTCTTATTGCTGATTAGTTTTGTTATTATCTTTGTAACAGTTGCTCTTACTGGCTGCTGCATCTAGCGCTGAGGTCACAGACCTGTCAGTGGTGGGTGGAAAGATGCTCTAGTTTAATTTTGGGTAAGGCCAGCAATCAGCTAACAATGCATAAAACCTTGTGGAGCTTTGCTTTGCTATTTGGTGTGGCTAGCTGGCTCCCATAACATGAAAACTTGTCATTATGGAGTCATGCTGGTGCCCCCGAGGAGCGGGCCAGCCAGTAGTAACAGGGATGTGTCTGTGTATTTGTTGTGGGTCTCTTCTTTTTATTGCACCAGTAGTGAGAATTGTAGTAGGTGGGAGGAATAAGGTGGAATAAGGCTCCTTTCCAGGCTCCTGGAATGCAGAGAAAAAGGTCACAGGCCTCCTCTCTCATCCTGCAGCTAAGCTAGACTAGAGCTCAGCCTTCATTTGGCATTAGAAGGCAAGGTGCTGCTGTTCAGWACAAAGTGAGAACCAGTACCTGTTTCTGCTAAAATCTGTGGTTCAAAGACCTATATTCTTTCAGCRGTGGAGTTGGTGTTGCCAGCTTTTCTGACTAGAGCTGCTCTCTCTGTACACTAGACAAATTTAAGTGTCCTTTTCCATACTAAAATTCCTCCTGAGGAAGCACCAGAGCAGTACTGGTACCATAGCAGATTCATTCTAGAATATTCTTAAAGCCTAGATGAGAAGTAAGTATCACCCACCTCGTTACTTCTGGCCTCAACAGGGTATTCCCATTGCAAGGAGTGAAGACTGCTCAGCTCAGGTTTCTTCCTCTTGGTGCTGCCAGAGATATTACTACAGGAAAGATCCCCCGGGCAGCCAGGTTTTAGTCAGTAAGGGATGGCTCAGGGCTGTGCCCAGAGCACTCTTCCGTGGATTGAGCAGAGACCTCCCACTGGCATCTGTAATTTTGGGCGTTGACGATCGAATAGGGAATTATTTTCCTGATAATCATCTAAACTTTTTTTCCTCTCCTAATAATCAATTCACTAATTCTATCTCCATACCTTGCCCAAAATCAYTGATTCCCAAGGTCTGCTGTGCAGAGCAGTGGCTGGCTGCATTCYGCAGGCACCTTCTTGCTCCAGCTGCTAACTTTCATTAAAATAACCAAAGTGATGCTTCCACATGAGTAAATGCTGTTGCCTCAGGAATGTTATGCAATGGTGCTTGGCAAGGTCACTTTCTCTAGTTTGAAGTGATTCCTGCTTCGAAACCCCTTTTGTTTCCTGCACTCTTTTTACAGACATTTGTTTTTAAGAAGTGCGGTCACATTTTATACAAGTTTTATGTTTGTAAGTGCCTGTGAAGGGTAACAAAATGGTTAACTGAGCGTTCAGGAATCTAATGAGAAAGCTGCTTGCAATACTTATATCTTGAAAATGCTTACAAACTTCTATTAATTTTATCAAGAGCCCCTTCCAAGCCAATTATTAATGGAACTTTATATCATAAAGTGTGATCCAAAACTTGTTTAGCTGCAGTATATCCCTCCCCTAGTCCCTGCCAGGCCAAGCTGAAATACTTGGCTTCTTGAATCATTTGTCCGAAGTTGGCCCCTTTGTCCCCCCGATGGCTCATGTAGCCCTTCCCTGAACTCCCTCTGGGCTGTGCTGAGTGTTAGAATCTGAACTTTTCCTGGATTTGGTCCGTTTCCTCTTGCTGGGCTGGAGGTGCTTTGCGGCTGCCTGAATATTAGCAGCTGCATCTGCGTTGTCGATGGGAACATACCTGCAGAAGTCCTGCCCTCCAGCCATCTGCCTGCCCTGGGACTTGTTTTGCATCCCCTGGCAAACCACTCAGCTTGGATCTGAATTTTTGCCAGTTGAATCACCCATTTGGCTGCACCTTCCGAGGCTGCCTGAGACACATAGCCAAAGGCTGTAAGGCTGATCAGTTGTATAATAAAGGGTGTATCCTAATATCTCAGTTAATTTGGAGGAGCAGAATAAGCAGGAGGAGTATGAACATGGCTGCGAGCCAGGAATTTGCTGGGTTCTCTTCCTGCCCTGCCACAGATTTGCTTCAGGGCCCCGGAGAAGTCCCCCCTCCAGTTTGTGTTAGGCCCTGGCTGAAAGGAGGGTTATAATTTTATGCAGGAAAACTGGGGGGATTCCCTGAGCACATTCCTCAGAGGGGTTTAGGTGCCTTGCAGAGGGGTTTAGATGCCTCACCCTCATAGCAAAACCGGCAGCTGAGCTTAGGTGCCGGGCTGTGCGGTGTGCAGCCCCTCTCGGGAAGGGCCTGTGCCCTTGCTAAGGGAGTTAGGAGTGGCAGGAGACTCCCGGGTGCCCGAAACCCTGCTCTTCCCTGGAGACCTGGCCCCTCTGAGACCTATGCCTGAGCACCTGTATTAGCAATGAATGATGCTGATCCCTGTCCTGGTGCTTTGCACCCTTCAGCTTCAGCAGTGCAGTAAGATTTTTCCTGTCCTTCAACAAAGGGATGGAGGTGTTAATTTTGATGCTTGTGATTATTTTATAAGTAAGCTCAAAGATCAAACCCACTGTCTTTTTTCCAAGCTGTAAGATCTTGGTTTTATTCTCCTTTTTCTCCTTCTGAAAGATATTTAGGGTTTCCTGCCTCCTTTAGAGAATATAATATTATAATGACAGCACTATGAACTGTTCTGGATCTGAAAAGGTTCTTGGACCCTTCCCCTGAAGCTGCCCTACTTTGGAAGAAGGTATATAAAGATTTGGGGGGCCACAAGGGAGGACTTCCAACTGAAAGGCTACAACACATGGATGTGGGGAGCCTCTGTTTCAGTCCTAGTGATCCGTTTGGGCCTTGTTCTACAGTCATACTCTAGCAGACAAGACATAGACAGTTTCATGGACTGTAGGAGGAAAAATAACCGATATTTATCTACCAACAAGGTGATTACTGATCGCTGTAGTTCTTTGTCCCTCAAACTTTGAGGGGTAATRTGCCTTAAGGCCACAATTGCAAGGAGGTTTTCTGAGCTTTCCACCATGTCCTTCAGTAGTTCTAGTTCCTGGTGTTCTTAAAACAGTTTGGGTAGAAAGATGGGCCGTTGCATCCTAGGCGAAGAGGCTGTGCCAGGAACGTTTGTCTTCACTGAATTGATGTGTGCTGGCAAAACAACTGTTAGGAAAGTGAAAGTACCTGGCATGTGAAGCCAGTTGTGGACACACTGTGTTACTACATGGCCCTGKTTGGTGAGGTGATTTACGTAGCTAGAGTTTGCATCCTAAATTATAAGGGCAATGAGGCAGAGATCTCCTAGAGCAGCAGCCCATACTCGTGGTGCCGTGCTGAGAGGAGGTACCAGCCTGGTTACCAGAAATAACTAAAACTAGACTGTTTGCAGACTGGAGCTGACTCACGTGGATCCTGCTCGCAGGTGTGTCTGTGCCTGCGGTGTAGACACGGCCTAGGGCTTCCTATGATCAGGGCCTTTAATCAGCGCGGTATTTTCCTGACCCAGTTCTTGCCCTCGCGTGGTGCTTGGCACCCAGCTCCAAGCGCTCATTCCATTGTCTGGTCTGGTCTCGGTCGGCACAGCGGCCACCCTCCAAGTACTTCCCCACATTCCTGATTCACTTGTTCCTGCCTGTCACTTAGMAATGTCACACTGAAGAGCCAAGCAGTGGATGTGCTCAGCCTTGTGCCTACTGGGAGGGTGCTGTTTTTGCTGAAATAATCACCATTTTGGGCACTGTCTAGCCACTCTTGTTCAGAGAAATCATGACCTAGGAAGTCATGTTTCATTATAACATAGTACTTTAATTCTTTCTGTATTTATGACTTGTGTTRCAGTAGGACCTAGGGAATGTTGGTGTATGATCAGGTTGAGAAGTTTTCATCCCAGAGACCTTACAGGCATTTCTCWGTAGTGCTCTGTCCTTGCCGCTGATCCTCGGTGTGTAGCAGAGCCCTTGCCAGGGGCCAGCTCCTCTCGCTGTGCGGCATGTGGCCGGAGTTTTGATGCCTTGGGCATGTTCCCGGGCTGGGGTGGACTGGCAGGAGACGGCTCTTGCAGCGAGAGGCACCTCTGAGGACCTGGGAGAGGTCTCCACAAGAACTCCCTGCAGCCGTTGCGCGGTGAGGGAGCCCTCCCGTCTGCGTGTTGGTCCTGGGCTGGGCTGAATTTGTCCTTCAGTATTGCAGAGCTCCCTAATCTGTTTGGATTCCTGCCCTGTGCTAATGAATGCCTGCCACTGCAGGGAGCTGGCATCTGAGGGAACAGATATTGCACCTATTTCCCTCTGACTGATTTGCTTCTGTTCTTTCCACTGGTCTTCTGGTTGCCTGTAGAAGCGTTGGACTCTTAGCCCGTTCCCGGGGACCGCTCGGCTGGAAGTTGGCCACATTCTCCAGGAGGAATCTCAAAAATGCGGCTGAACTTTTGTTCCCTAATTAGGCCAACTTCCCAAGCATGAACCCCAGCACTGCACAGCCCGGACTCCCCAAGGCCTTGCACTGCCTTTCCCCTGGGCACCTAAGTGCCTGGCCAGCAGGACAGTTATTTTCAGCTTTCTAAGGTTACCTACCAGTGTTTCGATGACATCTTTTCTCATTCTTAACAAAATTGCGTTTCTAATCGGCCATGTTTTTCAGCCTTTCTAGTGGTGTCCTCCCTGCTTGACTAATTTGGTATGGATTGGAAACTAACACAGGGAATCCCATGGGAAATATTTTTATTTAAAACTTTTTTTTGTCTTTTCTTTCTTATTTCACACCTGAACCCAGCAGGAAAGATCAGTGTAGATGGCTGGGAAAATGTTTGCCCGTATGCAGCCCCTGGGAGAAGGGGAGTGTTGGAGAGCTGTTTCTGTAGCGCGAGGAGTGCTGGAAAGGGCACTGCCCTGTGGCTGCAGGTTGKGAGAGGATTCTGCCGGGGAACCCCTTGCTGGGAGGGTCACATTGTTGTGTGATGTCTCACCGTTCTCGTGCAGGGAGAGCAGTAAATCTGGAGACAGGTTTAGGTGCCAAATGCTGCAATGCGGTAGTTTTCCTAGCAGGCACACATCTAAGCTGGCTTTTTAACTGGAGCTCACCATTGTTTTAGGGGATCAAAGTCCTGATAGCTGCTTTACAGTGTAAGCTGCTCTCTCATCCACTGTGACAGATGACAAATCATTTGTAGCTGCACAAGAACTTTGTCTCAATAACAGTTTCCCTAATAAAGGAAGGTCGGTGACTAAGAAGAAAGGAGGACAGTGGAAGAAATAGAAACATAGGGTGTTCTATTAGGTGCTTAAGAGACCCACAGATCCTGGGAGAGGATTTATTAAGCACTGCTTTTACCATCTGTGGCCCTTGTTAAGGTGGCTAGYAGAGTTAGGCTGTTCTTGCCAAAAAGCCTAGGCTGGTGCAGAGTGGGGAATTGAACTTTGCAAATCTCTTTAATGAAGGAACCCAACAGCTCCGTAATCTGCTTGGGTCATGGTAGGTGTTAACAGAAACTTTGGATTCTCAGGATCCAGAGAGACACAGTTGCTTCTGTGAGGGAAGCAATATCCAACTAGCATCTTCAAAACTGCAGCTTTAGAGAYGTGATCTGACACACAACCTAGAAATTTCTGCCTTAATGGGAAAATGAAATTAGAATCCAGCTCTATGTCTGTGGGATAGAGAGGGCCTGATTACAGATATACAGGAGGGTATAGTTTCTGCTTTAGTTCAGGAGAGACGGGATTCATGTTGACTGAGCAAGGCTAGTACTTTTCCAAAGAAAGGATAAAATACCAAATACAATGGTAGTATGGAGTATCAATAAGGAAGAAGGCCTTGGGGGGATCATGGAAAAAATACCTTCATAAAAATGGTATATTGTACTCCTGAAGAAAAAATGAAAGGTTCAGACCATGGCAGAATGCCTGATGAGAGGACGTTGTGCAGAAACGGAGGTAGGGGGAAGCTTCTGTAGATAAATAACTGACCACGCTGAGCAGAAAAGGAAACCACAGCAATAAGTGGTTAGGCAATGCTAAGAAAGGGACTGAATTATTTTGTGAGAGCAGCAAGAGTTGAGAGGGGACAGTGCGGTCAGAAGCTTGTAGATTCTCAGCATTTGGAAAACTCAATTACTTTGAGTGTATAGCTGCACATTGGGATGAGTTGTAACAGAGGGTGCCAGCAACTTCTGGTCACATAAAGTCCACGGTTTTTCAGCAGGATGGTGTGGAGAGCGGTGTGTTTGCTCTGCTACAGGACCTCCTCTTCCAGTTCTGCTCTGCTCCCTCTGGGGCTGATGTTTTTGCTTTCCGCTTCAAGCTCTTGCTTGCAGCTGCAGCATCACCAGCCRTGACCACATTACAGTAATTCTCAGTTGTAAATTATGGTGAGGTTTTGGAAATGAGAAAGTATATGAAGCTAAGTTGATTTACTTGGCAAAAGTGCATGTGGTGTGTGACCTTATTATGGCACTTTCCAGGCAACTAACAAAGAAAAGGCGTTTATCCTCAGCTGACAGGTAACACTGCCTTTCYTGTTGCTAGTCCTCCTATAGGCAGGTAAGAAAGAATTACCCAGTTTATTGCAAAAGGATTAAAAGGCCTGTAGGTGGATGTGAAATATTCGTCGGGGTCTGATGGGCGTTCATATACACCAGTATACATTGGTGTGTATGATCAATTGGGAAGAAGTTGTAAAATGTTAGTGAGATAGTGGGATCAGCCCCCTAAGCACAATGCAATCATGTCCTGTGCAAAGACTGGGACAGTCCTTCCTGGTACCCTCTGATCTGACTGCCTGACTGGAGGTGTCTTGGGTCTGGAGACTGGTTTTGACGATGGGGGAATTGAATCACAGGCACACGGGTACGTTCTGGCTGCAAGAGCAGCAGGAGATGCTGTGTTTTCTGCCGGCCTCGTGCCCCAGGCTCTCTGGTGACGTTTGTGTAACTCGGTGTGCCTTCGTGACCTCGCCACTTGTTTGAGGAGCTGCAAGGCTGCGTTGGGAACATGGCCTGCTGGCTCCATGGCACGGCACGATGGGAGGAGGGAGAAGGGCTGCGTGCCTTGGGAAGGATCTGAGTGGGAGGCAGTGGGTTTTTGAGGTAGGGGTGTGTGTAATGGGAACAGGGATGTTTATGTGGGCACGCATGCCCATATGTGGTGGTTTTTTCCCCCCTTTTTCCTGGGCTCTGGGTGTGTCCAGATCAACTGAATTCAAAATGCTCCTTTTTTGGCACTGTAGCCTCTTCTCTGGTTYGGCATCTTAAGAATCTAGGGGAATCATTTAAAGATCAGAAAAGTCCATTCACTTGGGCCCCTGAAGGCCTCACATTCTGTGACATGGTCATTCCAGTCGACTGAGCTCTGTCCCCTGCGGATGAGCCCATATAAGGAGGCTGTTTCCTGCGTTTCATGCTCCCTGCCTGTCCCTCTGCCCTCCTGTGCTCCCTTTGCTGAAGAAAGCTGGTATTTTGGGAGTGCAGCTCCTGCCTCATTCCTGCTCCCTGTTTATTTTTGGAGAATGACTATTTTTGCTCCTATCAGGGAGCTATGCGGGGTCGTGCCCCCTCTCTGCGCAGGCAGTGGCTGCCCCTGGCAGGCTCCCTGCATTTCCCACACTCACAAACAATGCTCTGCCTCGAGAAACAAACACGGGAGACCCCTGCCATGGCGAGGTTAGCTCTACCTCTTCCTCATCTATGGCAAGAAATGATTTGGCCTTGGCTCGGCACTGACCCTGCACGTATGGAGTCTCCCCCCTGTGACACCAGAAATGCTTGGGATTCACCCAGGCCCTTCCCTTCCTTAGCAGAATCTTGGGGAACCACACGTCAGCCCCCCACTGCCACTGCTGAGGCTTCTTATTCGGGTGCAACATACTTTCCTCCTTTTGTGATGGGGGTTTAACCAATCTTCTGGAGCTGGTCCCTTCACAGATCCCTGTAGCCCACTTTTCCTCACTGGGCCCCATCATTTGGGAGCTGTAGAAACTGAAATCCTTTTGCTGGATTCATCTTGTCCCTTTGCTTTCACTAGTGCTTGTCCTGGAAAATACCTGAGCCAGGGCTATGTGAGGTGTTTCAGGCAGGCTGAACCAAAAATGGTGAAAAAATGGGCATTTCCCACCCAGTGGGGGTTTATGCTCTCATCTCTGAAAATTCCCATCATGAGTCCCGAGCTGGATTCTTGCTTCCTCTTGCTGTGCAGCAGAGCACTGCACAGCAGATCTCCAGGAAACTGAAGGCAGTGTCTTCTGTAATGTCCAAATGATCTCCCTCTTTAGCATTTCTCTGTGTGTGTTATCTGTATTCATCTCACTCAGCTTTAGAGTTCTCATCTCCTGGTTTTGGCAGTGGAGAAAAGCAGGCACTTCTAGGGAATGCTTGCACCCAAAATATGATGTCTAAAACACGAGAGCTGACTGAGGCCTGGGAAGCCTGCAGCATGTGATGCCCACAAGCTAAATGTGAGGAGCAGGAGCAACCAAGTTCATGGTGGAACAGGCTTTGCCTGCCCAGCACCCACGTGCCAGTCGGTCTGCGGCTGCACTCGCTGGGTCTTCGGCATGTCAAGTGCATATGGATCTGAAACTTGTCATGGTATTAGAGCGATTCATCCTGAGCTTACAAAGATGCTTTAAAACATATCCTGCAATATTAACCTTCCTTTCAGTTTGAAGGTTTACTTTTAAAATGGTATTTTATGAAATACCATTTTAAGCTACCTCTCAGTCTCTTATTTGGTAAGTTGTTACCGTGTCCGCTCATACGAATGTATCTGAACTGGCTTGACTTTGGCCTGATTGGAGTCAGGTGTAACATCTCTCTCCTCTTTATTGAAGGGGCCACCACCTAAACCCCCACGCCGGCAAGGAGGCTGGGCAGATGATCCTGCACTAGCGTCTAGCAAGTGAGTACTCGCATCTCTCCTTGTCAAGGGGGTTTATGTAGGGATTAACTGAACATCACTGGTTGGGCATTGCTCCCACAGGCATTGCAGCAGTTTTTCTGGATCGTTATAGATTGCTGGTCTCCAATATCCTTGTTCTATATCAAATATTCTTGGTCTTTCAGCCCATCCAAAACATTGCTCTTGCTTGGTTTACCTTGTTGATGCTGATTATGAGTTGATCTGACTGAGCTCAGGAGTGTGTTCCAGCCCTTGTCTGTTGGAGGGAGCATATACCTTCTGTGGTACAGAAACTTTAAGGAATCAAGAACAAAAAGAGCATAAAACCCATAATAAATACAGGATCTGTGTAGGTGGTTTGTCTRCATGAATCCTTTCCATGAGAATGACACACAACAGCATGCCACTTTGAGTACACAAGGAGGAGTTCCGGATTTAGTGATCAACCTTCCCAGCAAAGGTGAAATTTGTTTATGCATGTGAGAGTATTATGTTATAATGGAGATGCTCAGAGAGAAGAGCTGATAGAAGAAACTATATAAATTATACATTCGTACAAAGGATACAAATCAGAGACTGCAGGGTGAGAATCTTGGTAGTTATGAGGGGCAGCTTAGGACATATCACACCATGATAACAAACTGGGTATCAGAACTAAGGCATAGGTTAGACCTCATTACAAGCTTTTCGTTGAGAGCTGTAAAGTTATGCATGTGTTACACTTCCTGTTCACMAAGCTGAAGGGCTCAGCCATGAAGTGGAATGAACGTATGTTAAGGTCAGTAATAAGGGTGAATGGAAACGGACCCTTGCCTTGGAGGAGCTCTRATTTAGGGAAAGGTTGTGTATTTTCTTTGTTGGCATCCTGATAATGGAGTGGGACATCCAAAGAGCTGTTACATATCCAGTTTTTCTAGGGAAGTGAGGCAGTTGGTCTATACTTTACAGTAGCCATTTTGGAACTCTGTGCTTTTTCCTGGGGAAGTTATTGCTCTTTTATAATAAGAATAAATGGGGTTGGCTGCAGCTGGAAGTTGCCATAGCAAACATGCATCTACCTCATGTTATAGAAAGATTCTGTCAATGATCTTGGGATTTGGCAGGACTAAGCAGAAGCTTTATGCTAGCCAGGAGTGAGGAATAGCAGTGAATTGTGTCATTTAGGAAAAATAAATTATGTAAGTAGTGGCAACGCACGGAACTGGATGGGAGGTAATGCTGCTACTCCGTGCTGAGCATAATGTGTCCTGAGGGACAGCATGGGTTCACACTGTGATATGTGTTGTTATAAGATGGTTTCTATCAGTTGACTGTAGTTTCATCGGATAGATTTGGAGCCAATGTCATCAGAGGTATCTCTCCAGCATCCCAGTCACATGATTTGCAGGTATAGCAGGTGGTATATCAGGCAGCTAGCCTAAAACCTTTCCTCCCAGGCTGGGCCCAGCTCAGCTGTAGAAGTTGAACAGGGGATAGAGAAAAGGGGTATAGACTCTTTTAACCTATGAGATTATGTGCAGTGGGACCGGGGTTGAAGATGTGTGCCATGCATAAAAAGTACTCAATGGTAATTTCTTGTTCTGAATTAAGAGCTTTTATGGAACAAATTTAATGAAGGGAAGGGGACTTCTTAAAATCATAGACGAGGCCAGCATTCTCTGCAGTGTTCCCCTGACATTTCTTTCCTTCAGCTACAGATTGCCCACAAGTTGATCTCTCGCTCTCCTCCACTCCCTCCCTCTCCCTCCCTTAAAACAATCTGAAGTGGTGGTGCCTCTCGGGCTGTCTCCGTGACATATCCCAGAGTAAAGGCTCCATGTGAAAAGTCTGAGTCATGGGCTGATGTCATACCCATGCTGCTGTAGCTTTGTTGTTTCTGTTTTCTCAGGCCTTATCTCCCCGCAGCTTTTCTACCAATTTGACTCAACTTGGAAGGTCCTTAAGTTAGTGTGCCCTGATTTCACTAGGGTAGATGAAGTTACACTAGAATAATGTTATTATATTGGTGTATTTGGTGGAGGTATGGCAGTTTTACTGGTGTGGCTGAGACCTCACTTGGGGTTTGTACTGCTTAGAGTAATTTTGTTTTCAGACCTGACAGAGTTAAAATCTGTGTGGGTTTTTTTTGGTTTTTTTGGGGTTTTTTTTTTTTACTTAGAAATAGGGGGCAGAATGGCTGCAGTTAGGTTTTCTGTGTTGCATGAATGTACTGCAGGGTCAGATGGGATTCTGCATCCAATTGTGAAATAGTCTTGTACTTGTTAGTGTGTTATTTTTTCCCTGTTTGAAGTTGAACCCTTCAATTCTGTTGCTGTCARGTTCAGCCTGTTGCAACTGCACACTTGCTGCCTTTTCTGCATGGAAACTTAAACTCTTTCTGGTATCTTTCTAGCTTAGAACCTATCAGTGTGAGAGAATTGCTTGAAATTGCTTTGTGTTTCCATCTGGCACAGAAAAATTTCATCGGCAGCCTGTTTATTTTTTTCTACCTTTGATTCCTTTAGTCCCTTATATTGCCAGCTCTTGTCATACCTAGGTAAACTTGYAAATATTCTCATTGTCCTGCTGGTTCTTTCCATCAGATTGGTGCTGTCTCAGGCTACTGCAAGATGGCAAGAGGAGAAACTTTAAAGATTTCCCACATTTAGTTAGTTTTGAAACCAATTTGCACATAAAGCAAGATGAGGTATTTCATCATAAGTCCCCATATCATTTACAAGTGTCAGATATTTAAATTCCCTCAAATGATCAAAGTGTTGCCTTTTCTTGGTAAGATTTCAATAGGTGCAGAGAATACTTTGGACTTCCAGAATCTCTGTCCATCAGTTGTCTTCACTACTAGGAATAACATTTCGTAAGTCTGGATAATGAGGGCTATGGGTAGATGCCTAAGCAAACTCTGGAGGTCTTCCTCTGATCAGTGAATAAATGGCACAAGGCAGTGACAGGAGAGTCTGTTTTTCTCACTGAGAGAGCCCTTTGCAATATAATCTGTATTTATTTTAATTTGTACTGAGAGAGAAGAATAGCCTAGAGGCAATCCCACTGCTACTTATTCTAGACCCAGTATGGGAGGAAAGGGGACCAGCCAAGAACTTCAGCTGCCACTTGGGGCCTAGTACCCTGCTGAGATTACATAAATAATAGTAATTACAGCCTTTTTTTTTTTTTTTTTCTACAGAAGCAGCTTTGCAACCACTGGATGGAGCCCAAGTGCCATTCTGAAGGCTGTGCTGATGTCCTTAATGACATCAGTGTTGACACTTGTGACAAGCAAAGCAGAGGTTTTATTGTCAGGTTATCTCATGCATGAGAAAGAAGAAACACACAGTGTCTGCCAGCAGGAAAAGGCAGAGGGAACTCAGTTCTGCACACTGGTGGGGATTTAACAGATGAGGTGCTTCTGGAAGCTACTTAATTCCAGCTTCAGCCAATTTCATTCAAGTGACTTTCCTTATGACGCATTCTCCTTACAGAATCTCTTCAATTTCTCTCTTTGTTAGTATCTTTATTTCTTTGCTTCTTGGGTCACCTTCAGTTTACTGAGGTCTGTGTTCCCCTTGGTTTTGTAAGCACCCTGTGATTGGCCCTTTAAAATAAGTAGTTTTCTAGGCAGTAGCTRGGGGTGGTTTGCAATAAACAGCTCATTTCAGGTAGCCCTGCAAGCAAAAGCAAGTGCTGCTTTCACTAGGAAGTGCCTTCCATTTGCCTGCATTTGGGAATCCTCTGTTTTGAGGGGATTGTGGTGTTTCAGCAACAGATGCTCCAGCTATAACTGAAACTGCTCCTTTCTGACTGGTAGGTGTCTCAGAGATGGAATAACCAGGATGTGTTTAGCAGAAGGACTGTGCTGGAGTGTTCTGGAGCAGAACTGGCTGTACAGTGTGCAGGAATGCATGCAACAGGACAGTGAATATTAAGGGCACCCATAGAAAGGAAGCAGATGTTGGGGTGTCCTTTAGGCTGTGGCAGCAGTGGCATCTCTGCCTCTGCAGATATCAAGGCACTGGAGGGTGGGCAAAGGTGAGATTGTACCCTGGAGCTGGAGGAAGGTTATTTAAGAGATTAAAGGTTTATATAATTCAAGGCCTCAGGAGAGTAAGTAAAGTTAAACACTCCTGCTTCAAAGATATGTACTTAAGCTATCCTGAGATGTATCTATATGGCATGACCCTTGAGAGTGCCAAGTTTATAGAACCTCTGCCATATGAGCCTTGCAGGTGGGAGTAGTAAAATGCTCATGAGTTTTCTGCCTTGCATGTAGGGGGAAGCTTGTGYCATTGCTTCTCCTCTCTACTTCCAGTCTGGCAGAGCTGAGAAATCTCAGGCTGTGCTTCCCTCTGCCACAGCTGTGTCAGGAGCAGAGCCAGGCTCTTGGCTAGGGGAAAGATGGCAGCAACACTCTGCATCTTGCAGCCGTCTGTGGATATCCTCAGTGATGTGGAGAGCGGAGGCACGAGGGACTGAGGCTGCCACGTAAGGGGGCACAACTTAGAAGGAGAAGGTAGAAAAGGAAGACTGATTAAGTTTTGTCTTGAAGTGTCTGTTTTTGGGTTTGTCCCTGCATTGATCTGCAAGGGAATGAGGCAAGTAATGGCCCCTTGGGGACCTTCAGGACTTTCCTCTCAATGTCAGCCGTCATTTTCAATCACCCTCTCCCTCCCAGCCATTAATTTTGGCCCAGGATCATGGGGACTTGTCCATCTATCACTCCTAATTGACACTAAATGATCTGTCAGTTTATTGATGAACGGCAGGAGTGGAATTGTCACAATATATTTTACTTTCTAACAACTCCTCCTGACAATTTTACCTTGTCCATCTCACTCTCCTCACATAAATCTCCATTGGCCTCTCATTCCTTCTCTTGGGCCGTTCTGGTGCCAGCCGCCTCCATGCCATGGACACGCATCAAGGACATCAAGATGGCGGTGAGCGGCAGTGTGCAGGCCCAGGGTGGCTTTTTTTTCCCCCCCTCTTTACTGTTTTTTTTTTTTTTTTTTTTTTTTTTTCCCCTGATAGGTTGGATGTTCTAGGAATGCTAACAGGCTCTTGTCTTCTTGTCCCTCCGTGTCATTGCTGGGGTAAGCTGTCCTTGGTGCTGCTGTTTACACTCAATCAAGGTAACAGGCAGAAGAACACAATTCCCCCAAACCAGAAAAGTCACCTGAGAATCCCTCAACACTGTGGCTGCGAGGAGGGATTTTTTTTCCTTCTAATCCTTCACAGTGTGACTTTCAAGGCTTTCCTACAAAGGGAAAATGCTAGAATCGTGCCCTCCTCTGTATCTTTGCAATGCCAGTTGTATTTGCAACACTTGGAAAAGTTTTCTTTCTTTCTTTCTTTCTTTCTTGTAAGCCAATTTTTTATGCTATTCATGTTTTCTTTGACTTATTTGTCTTGAAAGACAGTGGACAGTTGAACTGGTAGGACTGTAACAGTAAGATTGTGGAGTCCTGCTGCCCTAGAAAATGAAGCCTGCATGACAAACAGGGTAGAGGTTGGAYGTTTTTAGTAGAAGTCCATGTAAGTTGCTGAAAAGGCAAAACATGTTCAAGTTGAAGTCGTCTTGCTTTTTTGATTAAGGACAAAGCATTTTCCTTCTGCAGTTCTCTGCAATTCCAAGGAATTGATCAAGAAATTCAGGGAAGACCATGCTTTCTATCAGGTATTTCTAGCTAAGGACCCCCTCATCTCCCAAGAACATATGAGTGTTCARTCCTTTTGTATTTGTCAAGCCAAAGCTCAGAACTTATCTGGTCTTTGCAACTCACTTCTGAGTAGGTTGTGGAGTCTGGCTTAGGGCAGTTTGCCTGTGGAAGGAGACCTGTGATGACCTGATGTACTTGCTGGACTCTACATCCCTTCCCCYGGCCCTTCCCCTTAAAACCCTTTCAAATCCTCAAGCTAGAACCATACCCTATAAAAACCTTCTTTCAGAAGCTGTGACTCTTGGATGGCAGCACACATTGTGAAACATTAATAAGTGTCTAGTTCTTTGCAGTGCTTTTCATTTAAAGGTTTTCAGCAGGGCCAGTCACAAGAGAAAACTCCKTGGCCAGGTCTGTCAGGAGAGCGTTTTATATTGGGCACTTTTCCCTTTAAGCAGAAACTAAAATGCTTCTGTAACCTCGGTAGCCATTTGGTGTGAGAGTTGGCCCAGCTGGTTCCTGGAGACCGGAGACACGATYGCTTGGACAGGAGCCCCTGTTCTCAGGGAATGAGGACGTGTGGTGGATACCTCCAGAAGCCRCTGCCCTGTTTTCCCACACAGCAGGAATTTGTATGGAGTGTTTTTGTTTTCTCTGTTGCTCAGTGGGAGCTCTGAGCAGCTTCCCGGTCAGCTCCTCACCAGTGAGCGTGCGGGAGAACCCTGGGAACATCTGTTGGGGGATGATGCAGTGAGTAGGCCGAGGCTGAGCAACCCGTGACCTCTGTCTGTCGGCTCCTGCCTYCGTGCCAGGTCCTAAAACCCCGCTTGCCAGAGCTGTCCTGCTTTGTATTTTGTTTTGTTTGCTTTTCTGCTAAGCAAGCCCACGTATTAGGACACAAGGAGAAAAAGATCAGCAAGAGATTGATTAGCGCCTCATAAGGCCGCTTCAGCTGGAGCTGGTTGGTGGCAGYGGCAGATCCCGTCCCGCAGAGCCTGCCCGCCCTGCTGCGTCCTCCCCCTGCCGTGCAGCACTCCAGGGCAGAGCGTTCAGCACGGACGCTGGGCACCCCAGGGAGCCTGGGCGGTCAGCAAGTGGCCTGTGGGACCGCTGCAGTTTCAAAACAATGTGTATCTACCCAAAACCCCCTTGTGGAGATACGCATGTGGACCCGTGTTTCTCAGGGCTTGGAAGCCGAGATGACTGCTCGTGAAAGAGAGGAAGGAAGGCTCTGTATGAAGCCAGTGGCAAAGCTTCCTGTGACTTTAGAAACGCAAAGGTTTAGCTCCTTGACTCAGCCCAGGGAAGCCTTCATCTGCTGGGCTGTCACAGCCTAGGGAGAGCGCGTAGACATTTCCTGAGCTGAGCCCCAAGGGGCACGAATGGGGACAGCTGAGACACAGTTTGGGGCTGTACTTTCCCGCGAGGGCCGCGGTCCTGTTTGCCGTGTGGCTCGGAGTCCCGTACTCTCGCTATGCCTCAGCACACCGGCAGTGACCAGACCCACACCGAAGAGCTGGGAGAGGTGATGAGCTCGCACTGGTGTGTCATTTACATGTGGTGATAGTCATGGCCCAGGCTGGGAACAAGCTGCAGCCCGTAGCTCACCGTCCACTCGCCGCAGCGATGGGCACTGTAAGAAAACTTGCRCAAGAGACAGAAGTGGCGTTTGTCTCTCTCTTTTTTACTCTTTTCTTCTTTTTGTTCCTTTCCCTGGCCTAGGGCGGAGTTGCTGTGTGCTCTAGAGGCAAAAGCTCCGTGCCGGGACCGGGGCGGAGCGCAGGGCAGCTCCGGGCTCGCTCGCCGCTCCGGCCGCCGCGCGCCCTCAGCCGGGCGCCTTCCCGCCGCGGCCCGGCAGGGGGCGGCCGCGGAGCGCCGTGAGGGGCCGGGGTCGGCTGGCCGGGGGGGCGCTTC